>JAODTR010032385.1:0-21493 GCA_025399935.1 Amblyopsis rosae | reverse complement strand
GGGGTGTTGTTTGTTTCCATGTGAAATGTAGGTTGTAAAGCCCTTTGAGACTGCAATGTGATTAAGGGCTATATAAAAAAATAAAATATAAATAAAATTGACTTGACTAATACCATTGGTTCAGATCACTAACATAATTTACTTGTAGTTTGATTTTATATTGCTTACTCAGCACCCATTCTGCCTCATTCTGTCACCTGGGTAAATAACATAAAATAAATTCCCCCTGGTTGATATGGAATAAAAAGCTGCGTCAGACATTTGTCTGGTTCTTTATACCCTGCTTGGAACCATAGTCATCAGTTCTATGGATCTACATTTTAAAAGCTTCGCTTATACAGTGTGGTCTGACCACTCTACACTATTACATTGGCACGTTAGTATCTGTGTGTGTCAGCACAATGTGAAATGCATGCATAATACAATTTATGAGGGAGAATAGCTTTCCCCTGTCTGAATAACCAGTGTCTCACTAATTTAGTGCAACACGCTATTTTTCTCAATGGCATTGTCTCATTCATTTTGAGAATCCCCTGCTTAATCTGATTGTTTATTGTGTTAAGGTGCTGGTGCTTACCCCTATGGAATAGGCTATGGGAGTAAGTCTTACACAATATCTACCCCATAAGGTCACATTCATAGCATGACTTCTACACGTGTCATCACGTTGTTTCTGTACTCTAAGGTCCCTACGGCACTGGAGTTGGCCTTGGTACTGGAACAGGAGGAGGACCTGTACTCCCTGGAGCTAAGACTTTGAAGACCCCAGGTGTGTGTGTGTGTGCGTCTCTCATGGTGGCAGTGAGTGAGTGAGGCTTATTTAACTGTACCTGCTGGTCACTGTTACATTACTTATGATTATGTAATGGCCCATTTGGAGCTCCATGAAGTGAAGCGTGTGTGAATGTTTATACGGACTCACGTTGTGTTGTATTGTGCCCAATGCAGTTGTGACTCGACCAGGCGACGGAAGTATTCCACTTGCAGCTGGACCAGGTGCAGGTATGGATTCCATCTTGATTGTTATTTTGAGCTAAATAAAATAGAAGTGGATATTCTCCTTTCAGCAACATGTTACTAGCAGGTGACTTAAATCCCTGCCTTTAATAATTACCATATTGTAGAAATAGTGTTAAAGATACTGTATTTAAAAACCTTTAATTGGCCAATCGCTAACTCCATTGAGGGAGTACAGTAGGTAGGAAATAAAGCTGTTTTTCTTTGTCATCATGATTCAGGGGGATACAATCCATATGGGCTTGTTTATGGACAGGGTATGTATGAGAGGGGTGCATGTTGACAGCCCTCATACACAATGTCCAACAACTCCCAACAACAAGGTTTCAGGCTAGTGCTTAAAATGACAGTTGGTCAGGAAATGCCAATTGCACTGCTTTTCCTGTGAAAGGGTCATTGCTAATGTGCGGATAGCGGCTGTTCTTTTTTAAGGCGTGAGATCCTAACTGGACACAACTGAAATCCTGTACAGTATCTGAACTAAAAAGCTCCCTCAGAACTATTTAATGTTACAACTTGACATATGTCCAATAGTCTTTTTATAACATTATTATTCTTATTATTATTAGTATTGTTATTATTCTTATTATTATTATAATATTATCTTAAAATATATGAGTAGTTTATTTATTTTTCATGCAGATTCAATTTCTTAGCCTACTGTATGCTGTAGCTAGCTTATCTGTGTTTTTGGATAGCATGTCGTAGCCATTCCTCTGTGCCTCGACAGATGAGCCAGTCCAGAGCCATGTAAAGAGAGAGTCGCGTCATCCCCGTTCACTCCAATGAACCGTTTTTTTCACAGCAATGGCGGATCGTGGAGCCTCAAAATAGATCCCAGAAGTTAGCCTAAATACTAAAAGCACCCTATCAATTCTATTTTAAATGTAAATCGGTGCATTTATTGACTATTAATTACCACCAAATAATTAAGATATATATATATATATATATATATATATTCAAAATGCCCACCAAGCACTTCCGGGAACTATTTTGCCTCTCCATGAACCATGTAGCAGTACTAGTGACCGTTGAAAATGTCAAACTTTTGTTGTCATAACTGTTATTTCCATGGCTCTGGGCCGGTCTATCCTGCTGAGGTTGGAGGAGGTGCCGGTGCTGGGGCTAAAGCACCCAAGCCAGGTACTGGGTTGGTCCTAGTACTGCTGATACTGCAGATTCTATAATGCTGCTTTCGAATAATGAAAAGATGGTGATAGTTTTCTGTCCTGATGAACTATGGTATACTTCAGCATGCTACTGTGATTATGAAACACTTACAACGAAAACATGCTTCCTTTTCATCATTCTACAGTATTTAATGATAGTAGACGTTTAGTATCTAGTGTATAGAGCAGTTTTAGAGCCAACAGTCATAGTCATACTTTAGCCATGATGCACTATTAGGTATCTTTTATTAGTATATTTGTATTATGTATGACAATAAATAACATTCCTTATTCAAAAGCAACCCTCTAATGTTAGGGGACGTATACAGTATATTTCACAAACGGAAAACACCCACCCTGAATCTCTAATAGTGTTAACAAGTTCTGAACATGTGTTTGAAAATAGCACAATGCTCTAGAGAGGGGAAAGCAGGATGTGGTTGGTAAATGGCATCACGTGAACCAGTGGCTATGGATTTGGGAATGATATACTGTAGATGGTTAGCAACAACAGTAGCAAGGCACCAAACAAAATGGAAAATACT
Organism: Amblyopsis rosae; assembly: GCA_025399935.1. Taxonomy (NCBI): domain Eukaryota; kingdom Metazoa; phylum Chordata; class Actinopteri; order Percopsiformes; family Amblyopsidae; genus Amblyopsis; species Amblyopsis rosae. The sequence continues at coordinate 18,759 of JAODTR010032385.1, read as the reverse complement.
GAACTGCCCTTAATGTGCAAATACTGAGCAATATACTGTATCTCAATGTACACACATTTGTAGATTCATATATGTTTTCAATGCGTTTGCATTTGCCTAGGTTACGGTATCATTGGAACTGCTGGTGGCTATCCACAAGGTATTAATTATTATTATTATTATTATTATTATTATTATATGTTTAGCTGTGTCACATTTTTCACTAAAATATCATATATATATATATATATATATTAATTCAGCATTGACAAATGCCATTATATTTTAACATTGATTAATCAGTACAGTACAACACACACTTTCAGTATGTATAGCAGTAAACCCTGCACTTATAAATCAGTTTATAAACCAGTTTATATGTATCATTCCATTATGGGATGTCCAGTTAGTGTTAGCAGTTACCAGCAGAAGCATATACTCTGTAGTCAATCAGACAGGTGCGGAGCCCTGATCTTCACGCGCTCATGTATCATACTGAATGAATGAGGACCGGTGCTTAACGTTTACCTTTCAATGAGTGTTACTGTTTACAGTACTGTGTGTATTCTTTTTTTATTTTACAGGTGTGGTTCCTGGTTATGGAGGAGGCTTCCAACAGCAAGGTAGTGTGTGTGTGTGTGTGTGTGTGTGTGTGTGTGTGTGTGTGTTTGTGTGTGTGTATAGCTCTTCTTGATCATATAGAACCTTCATTGTGTTACTGCCATATGCATCAATGACAAGATCAAATAGATGAAATATATAGCAATTTATCAGAAAGGTTAAGGGGAATATAGTATGGCTAGAGGACACAAATGAATCTACAATACCTTTTGCTTTTCAATATATATATTTAAACCCAAGAGAATGTAATTGAATTGCAATTGAAAGTCTGTTTTGCAGTGGTATGCATATTGTTTTGAATTGAATTGGCACACAATCTTATTTTAAAATTTTTTAAAATACATGGCGTATACAGTAGTTTGTCAAGCTAATAAAATCAATCAGATTCGTTTTCTTTGAACAAGCCAGCTAAATTCAAGAATGCCAAGCATATTTGTCTATGAAATGTAACCATTTAAATACCAAAGGGAACATTGTTGCATAGATATTATATTACTATATTGTACCCCCTACACTATTTACTCCAGTAGCCTTTTACCACATCCTGGCCAAGAATAATCTTTCTGAAATGTATAGTAATATATTATATATTATATATATATATGTATAGTATTGACCTTTAGTATGTGGCTACAGATTTTTCATCTCAGTTTGAGTTGTTCATTTCCAAGTGTGTTTGATGATGTGGCTGTTGCAGGTGGATATGTGCCAGCGCCACTGACTCCTCAACAAGGTCCTGAATGATCCACACGCACGCACACACACATAGTGTATACTCACCACACAAGTGAGCATCTCCCTGCTCCAACACACGTGATTGAAACAAATGGATCATTATGTAGCTTCTGCATGATTGATGGCCCATTCATTTGCATCAGGTGTGTTGGAGCAGGGAGAGGTTAAACATGTCTGACCAGGTTTGAGAAGCAAGGTGAACCAGGGATAAAAGTGGCATTTTAGTCAACAGAACTCCATCACGCTGTAGACAGTTCTGCTGCTCGTTCACAGAATAAGGCAATTTAGCTGGATGAGATTGGAATAAGATGCTGGTGGGGTGTATGTGTGTGTGTGTGTGTGAGTGCAGTAAACCCTGCACTTATAAACCAGTTTATATGTATCATTCCATTATGGGATGTCCAGTTAGTGTTAGCAGTTACCAGCAGAAGCATATACTCTGTAGTCAATCAGACTACAGAGTATATGGGGGATTGTTATTGTCAGTGCAGAAGGCTTAGCACAGCAGGCCTGCCAAATTCCCTGTTAATATACTGTATGTTTTCCTGGACATAAACGGTTCTCAGCAATGGGATTATTTTAAGGAGAGTGTGGTTTGTTTCTTAAATTCTGTTTTTCTTTGAGGTCCAATAGTATGCTGCTTACATGACAGTATCATTGCCGGACTAGCTTGTCAGTTTGCATGTTAGCATGTTTCACCCAAATGTCATTGTTATTAGAACCATACTGAATACAAATACAACTTTGCATTGCTTGACACCACAATATTACTGTATATATTGGGCTCTGGTTCACTTTATATAGAAAAGCACTTTCAAACATCTGACATGGCAACAGTAGCCATTATAAAAAGTAATTGTTTCTTGCATTTGTTCTTGGTGTTTTGCAGCCAAAGCAGCCAAGTATGGCCCGCTGCAGGGGTTCTTTGGAGGTGCAGGCGGGGGGGCCTACAGAGGTAAGGGCCTTACACAGGACAGTCAATTGACCGATCCCATGTCCCGCCCTTTTCATCTGTCCAACCTGGCTACTGTAACTAGGTTGGACAAAACAGCATAGTAGGCTATAACAGGAAAACAGACCGTTGACAAAGTATCTGTCGGATTCAAAAAAAGTGTTAGAGAACAGGCGAAAATGGGCGGGGCTTGGGATTGGTTTGTCAACTAATGTTCTTTTGCCAGAAGAAAGTTAGCAATGCCCAGGAGCTCTGTCGGTCAAATGACCCACATGGCTCTAAGATGACCAGAACATCAGAAACAACTTTAGTAACATCCATACATCCAACATTGTGTCATTGACAATAATGTGGAAAAATCGGTTTAGCTACCTGTGGTCCCCAATCCTGGTCCTAGAGGGCCAATGTTTTAGATGTCTCCCTGCTCCAACACAGCTGATTCAAATGAATGGCTCATTATAATGACTCATTCATTTGAATCAGGTGTGTTGGAGCAGGGAGCCATCTAACACAGGGGTGCCCAACTCCGGTCCTGGAGGGCCCCTATCCAGCTTGTTTTAGATGTCTCCCTGCTCCAACACACCTGACTCAAATCAATGGGCTTCTGCAGAGACTGATAACGAGCTATTCATTAGAGTCAGCTGTGTTGCAGCAGGGAGACATCCAAAACATGCAGGGCGGTAGCTCTCCAGGACCAGGGTTGGGTACCCCTGATCTAACACATGCAAGGCAGCGGCCCTCTAGGACCAGGATTGGGGAACCCTGAGCTACCTGACGGTTTCAACTTCTCATTTAAATCAATAACGTATTCGGCTGTCCAAATCCAAATCCAAATTCATAGTATAGTTTAGTTTTTCCACATTGCTTCAGGAAATTGAAAGGCTACATCCAGTCTGTCTAGGTAGGATATCTGCTTTCTATGTTGTCTACATGTCCCATAACAACATCCTTTTCACATCAAAAATATGTTTAAAGTTAACATGTTTGAGGGACAGTGATTCCAGTTTTCGTGATCCTTGTTTATCCAACACACTGCGGCGCATAGCAGCATCTTGGCCTTCTGATTAGTCAGATTGCCTGTCAAACTCTGGCGAAAGGTCCACTATCTGTTTTCTTGCAATAGTGTACTATGCTTTTTTGTCCAACCTAGTTACAGTAACTAGGTTGGACAGGTGAAAGGGCTGGGGCTTGGGATCGGTCAATTGGCTCAGCACAGAGCATTTTAAAGACACTCTAAGGAGAGATGAAAAAAGAAAAACTATTTGATAGGTAGATTGTCTTATTCTTTTTTTATTTAGACATACTGTATTTACCACATCGGGATTATTAAATGTAAAGGTAAAAGTATCACAGGGTTACATAAGGTTCCAGCGTGTGTGGTTCACAGTTGAAACTAATTTACGTTATTTCAGGTGTTGCTGGCGGATGCCAGGGGAAATACTGTGGGAGGAGGAAATAGCAGACCTCTTGAGATACAACACAACCTCAAGAAACCATGGTGCTACTGCATGATATAGAATGTACATTTGATATGCCAACAAATCCCCCATACTAAGTATGTAAAGGTGTTTAATATACTTGACTTCACGGTCTGTTTTCATACAAATCCACCGACCTAGAAGTTTGTAAACATTTTTGGGACTATTTTAATTGCTAGTGCCTTTTTAATCAATGGGTCAATTTAATAATTCACCTGCAAATCTCCCTTCTCCTACATAACCTACATAGAATATTGTGTGTATGTGTGTTTATGTGTTCCTGTGAGTGCTGGCTTGGGCTTACTGTGTGGTTGTGCCGTTTTTGTGAGAATGACTGTACAGTAATGTAATGTAATGTTTTTAACAGGGCAAGGATTACTACCGTTAGTTGTCCTATTCCTTTTAGCACAACACAAGTCATTAGTGTGATCATATGAGTCATCATATATAGTGTTCTTACTTTCACCTTACTGTGTATGTGGGGTCTTTAGACTTCTCACAGATCAAAGGGTTTGAACTGCCAGGGGGCCTGTCCAAGTAATAATACATTCTGGCCATCCTCAGAATTGTTTCTGGCTCCATATATTCCTTGCTGCTATTTTTAGGTCTGCACGGTTGAAAAACAATAAGCAAAAACAAATACAGCGAAGGTGGCGGGTGGCTCTGACCAAGCCATCTGCTCCCAGCAACTTTGCCAATTGGTGCCATGCAGTTATGTATTTCTCTGCATTTCATCTCTATTAGCAAATTTGTGATTTATGAAGAGCAATGTGTGCTCTGAAGAATGATATGTTGATGTCAGCTAAAGTCTTGCTATGCTTAGTTCCCAAAATGTTTTGAAAAGCAGTATTGTCATTTTTTATATTTTTACTTCCAAGATGAGGATGGTTGTTAATAAAACAACAAAGCAAAGCATTGCACCAAATACACTACTCCGGTATGTACATTTTGTATGTACTGTGTGAATGAACTGCAGAATTCATATGTATTCATTATGTACAGTATTGTGGAATTGAGGATAAGATGCTTTAGACAATCTCATTTATTAAACATTTTAGCCTTTCAGCTGTTATTTACATGTATGCAACTTATGTAAGATGTTTTTCTGCACCTTTATTTGGCTCATATATTATCAGTTTACCAACTGTATGTGAACCAGAAGATTTGAAAGAAAAATCATTATAATTTGTTCCTTTTCCTTCCCATTTCCTTCCCTGTTGAGAACTGCAATATTGAGGATGTTTTCTTAATGTGTGTGTTTATCCCGTTGTCTATGCAAGACACCTGCCTTTTCTCTTTTATTTACTTGAGTCTCTTAAGGAAACCGTTCCTATACATACTGACGACAGATCCGCTAACTTTTGTACTGACCATTGTTTGTGTGTACTGTATTTTGTACTAATTTGACTTTACTAGGTGCATCAGTTTCTGTACTTGGTGTGTTTGTGCTGGGTCAAACCTTGTCTTCCCTGTGGGATATTCGTCTTTATTTAAAACGTTACAGAAGGAGGAACAGCAGCAGGGTTTTGCACTTTTTATATTTCCACGACACACTTGTGATTCGTTCCTGGATATCCCAGCCTTTTATTTGCTTCATTACAATACAAAATAAAATTATTTTTAAAAACTATATGGGCTTGTTTTCTCAGTTTTTTATTTTTATTTTTTTCAGTCCAAGCAGTCTTCTCTGCCTGCTGTCAACTAGCAGGTCAACAGTTGGCTCTAAAAGACCTTATCATTAACCTACTATAAGCCTATCGGGCAGGATGTTTAATTGCCAACGGCAGTGTGCATCTATGGCCACAAGGTGAAAGATTCAATCAAAACACAGACATGCATGGTCATCATTACTGTGTCCAATGGTGTGCATGAGATCCCATTTAGAGTTGCCGTAAAAGTCAGTAAATATTAAAATGCAAAAAAACAAATTAGGCTACATTCTTTAAAACAAAATATATTATATTATCCAATCATCAATCTCCAGTGCATTGATAATCGAACGTCTCAGTGATACTGATTGAAATGTAGGCTAATCATAGAGGCTAATGCTTGTTCCGGGAATCGTTTTTAGTTGGCCAACCCGTAGCTTGCGTTTGTAGCAGTAGAGCGTCATTGGTTGGTTATCTTCGAATGAAGCGTTGCGCTTCAGACTTTAGTTCCCACACAGCAGGCAATAGAAAAGAGGAGACTGGACAACGTCGTGAAGAGAAAACACCACCGGAGATAACCGGTTATCTGACTGCTGACCAGAAGTAGCTGGCTCTCTCATAGAGCTCCAGTTCGTAGAGTGAATGAGGTTGATGCTGCTTTGTTGCACCTGGAAGGACGAACGTATGGGAGAGGAGGAAGGTAAAGTGTTTTATCATTTTGTTTTATTATTATCTGGTGTCTGCCTTGTAGCATACGGTAGGACAGGAGATGCAGCGGCTGAGCGTCTGCGTCCAGACGACAGATGCGATCTCTCTATACGCAATCCAGAAATATTTCGTTCCTTTAGCTTCACCTGCGACAGTTTAATGTTCTTTAGGGCGTGTCAGAATAGATTGGGGTTTTTCTTTGCAGCAATTGTACATGTTTGCGCCCCGAGTTTGTGGGCTACATCCAATCTGCATTCCATCCAGGACTGTCCAGGCTGGACGACAGTACCGGTATGATAATGTGGGCTACAATTGTTCATTTTATATTGGAAACTCTATTGTTATATTGTACATTTATACAATACTGTACGACTATGATATATTTAAAATTTACCATGTGGCTTTAAAAGACAATTGAACAATTTGACAGTTGTTTTTGTTAGACGTTTAAACTGAACATTTTAGACAGCTCAAATCTATCATATTTTCTTGTTGTACCAGGCCTCTTGTGCAAGTAGTGTTCTGCAAAGATGACACAATACCTGTCGGGCCGGTTCTGTTCAGTTACACATTAATACACTTTACATGTGATTACATGTTGATGCACATGTGGGAATGGACTTAGTATCTGATTGAATAATGCATATCATGCTTTTTGCAATCCAGTGTGTTTAATTTGGGTGTGTTTTTAGGAATTGATAGGGGACGGGACATATTGTGAATTATGCTCTATTAAGGTACAGTATAAGACAAGCAGATGAAAGGGGGTGTGGGGGTGTAGGGGAGGGAATGGGGTGGGGGGAGTCACAGCACAGACCAGACTTGTTAAAAGCCAATACAATCAATACAGCAGAAAGCCCCACATACTGTAATTAATCATTTTTTGCCTAATTTCAGGATTTTCTAGTTATTTGAGTACATTCAAAGTACGCAGTGAACTTTTCTTGCCTGAAAGCATGGGGGATTTATTTTTTACTTTTTTACTATGAAGTAAAAAATAAGCAAATAAAAGACTTTAAAGCAAATAAGGTGGGTTTGCTTACTCAGCAAGGCATGGACATAATGTGACATGCATACAGAACATCAGTTATCTGTTTGTTGTCAGTCTGTTTTGTCTATACTATTATGCAAAGCGTAGTACATACTTCCTACTGTATCTTTAATGCTTGCTGTGTTATTCTGTGTGTTCCAGCTGGTGTAAGCTTGCCCTTCTGTGCAGGATGCAAACAGAGGATATATGATGAGCAGTACCTCCAGGCCCTCAACACTGACTGGCACACAGTCTGTTTCAGGTTGGTGTTGGCCATGAATTGACCATTTGCCATTGCTGAGTCATTAGCTAGCTTCAGTACAGGCACTTTATAAGACTACAAGTGGACATTCCTTTTTTTTTTTTTAAGAATTTATTGAATAATACAGTGTAAATTAAGATTATGATTAAATTTGGTAGAAGGATGAGGAAAGCACATATATAAACGCGGTCAATTGTGTGTGGTAAATGTCACGGTGTGATGGTATGATCTTATACTTAATCATGGCAAAGTTTCATGCAACCCAACACACTAACACTTAGGCATTATTGACAACAACTTGATTTGAAGAAAATGTAAAAAGTAGAAAAAAGTAACAATGCCACATTTAATAAAATATTCAGGAATAAAATTAACACTGGTGTAGTTAAACTGTATGCACAACACTCAATGATAATGTCTAATTTCTGCTATTGTGTCATGAGTCACAACTTTGCTGAGTGCAGGTTTTACAATTATGCAACCTGTTTATAAATATTATCAGACACGTAAGGTATTAGACAGAATAAAACATGTCTACCACCATTGCATTATCATTAAAAAAATTATAATTAATAGACCTTTTAAGAATTTTAAATTGATGTAGAATGAGAAGTCTTGCTCCACCACCACAAAACTGTTTCTGCACTACATGGTTGACTGGCATCTTTTAGATGTCTCATAATGATATGTTAGTTAGTTGTGAAAGATATCTGCGAGTCACATTGCTGAATTTATCAAATGTAGACATGCCAATATATCATAACTGTATCTCTATCATCACATTTAGTTTGTTGTGGTTATACTGAAACACTGTCAGTAGCTTTATTGTCAGCAAATACAGTAAAAACATTCTTTCTCACAATGGCATTTGTTACAGTATCACCTACAGTAGCTGGCAAATAACCAAGCTGGTGCTTCCCTTGGTGCCCACAGCAAGCCTCCAGATATTATTAATAGCATGCTGTAGCTGTTGGTATTATGTAATAGCTCCCATTTTATATTCTTTGGTTTTCTGCATTCATATCTTTTCACGGCTTAACCTTTTCACCAACGTAATGAACCACATTTAGTTTTACATAATTCAGAAAAATGTGCTTCTCCACAACCTTCACAATGTTATAATGTACTGTAAGCGTTGCCATTGTATAAGTGGCAGTTATGCACTGCTTATCGGCAGACAGTGGATGCTTAGGAGTCTTCCACACAGCAGCATCCATCTACACTCTGCTGTGGCCCTGGTGCGTCATGTAACATTGCTCAACAAAGACTGTTGGCAGATTGGTCAGTCTGGTAATGGCTGAGCCTCTCAATAGGAAATTTGAGGCATGTATCTGGACCAGTGGCAAAGGTCATACAGTGTGTGTGTGCGTGTGCCTGTGTGCATCTCTGGGATATGAATGAGAAGGCTGCTCTACAGGGTAGATTGTGTATCATCATTGTTTTTGTGAACGCAGGCAGATTTAACAGTATAACAATAAACCTGCTGTGGACTACAGTGGCATATATAACACATAAGTCTAATACAGAGTAGCAAGGTCGTTTGCATAGCATTACTAAATGTTGTTTCTTTTAAAAAGATTCTTAAGACTGAGAATGTAATAGAAGTATTTTGCATAAACACAGCAAGCTGCTAAATAGGGAAATAATTGTAGAGAAGTGTTTTTTAAGATAAAGTTTCTAGTGAGAGATATCTGTGGAGATGTGTATCTCACCACCAGTGTGACACTGCGAAAATGTGTATCTCTCACCACCCCTACCAGTGTGACACTGGGAAATGGGGCTTTCATCCAAACAAGGAGAACAATAAAAAAGAAACTGAAAATAGTTTTCCATCTGGCTCTCACAGATTCCAATGAAAATGACAGGGACAAGGGAAAAATAAGTAGAAACTGACAATGCAGAGAATACAGAGAATGTTATTTGGAGGCTAAATAGCATTTATAACTTAAATTACCAAAAACTAAAATACCTGTTAAATTATTAAAAACATGGCTCCTACACCACAGTACAGAAAATCTCATTGCCAATAGCTATTCCTTCTGACCACCAATAGTGTTGTGTTGTGAAATGTTTGCTATTTACTGAACTGAAAACAGTCACATTTCCTCAGAAACGTTTTCTATGATGAGCCTAGTTTGGTTTCCATTTTACTGTGTTTTGTGGGAGCGACAGACAACAAATTGCAATGCCAAAAGATGCCGTTATACAATTCAAAACCCAAATCCTCCTCTGTTAAAAATGATTGTTCATGCTGTTTTATTTTATTGAAAACTAAACACAAATGGCAAAGCAATTTCAGGCATTGGCAGATACACTGTGCTTACTAGTGATGCACGGGCCGACCTGTAACCCACGGGTCGGGCGGGTTCGGATAAGCTCATCAGAATATTTTGCGGGTGCGAATGTAGGTCTGGGCGGTTGGAGCAAAAATGTATATCACGGTATTTTTTTTTTTTTTATATATACCGGCTTCACGGTATATTACTAAGTATACACGACGGTATAAGCCTAGTTTAGCAAGGCTACTGCTCACTCACTTTGCTGTAGTCTGCCGTGGCTCCAGAGACATTAGGCATAAGGTCTTTGGTGACTCTGCTATTGTCTGCGCCAGTGTGTGTCCCTTTTGAAACGTGCATTAAATTAGAAATTGGTATCTCCATCGCCATTGCTGTTTGCGGTTTGCGGCTCGGGTGGTTGATGAACATATATTTTTGCGGGGCAGGCGGTGCAGGTTGGCTTTCATAACGACCATAAAAAAACACGACCCGCGCATCACTAGTGCTTACTGTATCCACCCTACTTGCCTATTAAGCAGTGGTAAAGCTGGTTGGGATTGTGACACACCATGAAGTTGCAAGATGCTTTTATTATAGCCTTGTTCTTGAATTAATGTACATTAATTAAAGTGTTTTATGTTACTGTACAGTACTGTAGTTTCTCACCTCATGCCACATTATTAAACTTCTGTAATCTACTCTTTGGTTAATTTACCTTTTTTGTGGACAATGGGCGATACAACTTGGGAACCACTGCAATATAGGCGTCAGTGACGATTAGGGGTGTAACGGTTCACCAAATCCGCCATTACTCCCCTAGTGACGGTTGACATATTTCATTTTCTGCATCACAGAGACACTGAAATAGGTTACAGTGAAAAATCTACTCTCTTAGTTTCCTTGTCCACATATGTCCACATGCGGTATACACACGTCTAGCTTTATATTTTTCTCTGCTTTGTGTGCCTTCATTTTCCGTCACCTTACATAATTCATCTTATCTATAGCCTACATTATTTTCTTCCTCCTTGCAGGACTCCACCCGTGGTGCAGTCTCGCTGCAGTATGCACTTCTATACTGTTCCCAATATAACCATTTCCACCTGACTGTCTGTGCCCACTAGCTTTCCCAAGGGCCTACGGATGTGTTCTGTTGTGTCTGCACTTTGTCAAGCATATTTACTATTGTAGCTGGTGGTTAAGTCTAACACAAAACTACTGTACTGAGATACATGAAGTAGAGATGTGATTTCTGATAATGCGGTGCTTTTAGAGTAGTAGTGATTTATTTTTTAGACTATAGTTCTGTTTTAATGACGAGCTTGGGCCTTTTGTCACTATAGCAGCAGGTTATGTGACTCACCAGCCATGCAGTAAAAGCCTTCTAGGCACATGGTTGAGAAATATGCCTCTTTGTAAATAGTAACAATCTTACAAATAATCATTGTTATAAACGTTGAGCGGACTGGGTTAAATATCATTCAGATGTGTTCACATTTGGATCAGTGCATACTGGCATTGTAACATTTTGCTCAAGGACTCCAAACTGAGCTCCTGTGATTCAGCAGTTTTCTGCCTGCACCAGAACATTGGCTAGTAACAGTGGCCACAGGCCAGGAAGGGAGTTGCTGCCACTGTTGAATCTGAGTGAAGAGACTCCATGCAGCTTATTTGTAAAGAATATTGTGGTAGCCAAAAATGATGTGTGTGTTTCTCTGACCATTCCATATTTACATTTACAGCATTTAACAGACACTTTATAAAGCAACGTATGAACAGGCCATTTGTCAATAGTATAAGAGAACATACCAGTTGTCATAAGCAACAAACATTATTTTAGGAATGAATGACAGCTGCATTTCATCATGGCTTATTATGTTAAACATTTACAACATACATTATCTAATGCATCAGGAGGTTATTGCTAGAAGCATAAGTACCAACAAAGTTAATTAACAAGGACAAGAGAAGGTAGGATTACATTCTTTAACCTTTTTACGGATATGTAATATTTAATGGTAGACGACGGTGCCAGGCTGCCAGCTGAGGTGGTAGCTCCAAGGGCTCTGGTTGGGGCCTGCACCTGACCATTGCTTGGCGATATGGCAGGGCAGTTCTCTTTACTGCCTAGTAGGCCAGCACAGTGCTTTGAAGCGGGGGCAGGCCAGGAGGTAAAGGTCTCTAAAAAGACATGTTTTGTGAAAGAGAAGTTTCCATAAATTCACAGATGTTTCTGAAGGGATCAAATGGATCCAGTGGTAGAATAGATCTCAGACTTTTACACTCTTTCTGTAAGATCACATTTTATTGGCTAGATCAAATCATCGTGGCACTATTAAAATCTGTAAAATAATAGAGAATAGGCTTTACGTGGGAGATTGACTAGTGATGAAACGTCTGCTGGCTGGCTTGTTGGGATGCGTCCATGATGCTTGCGCGTGTCATGCACTGTCAACCTGCGTAGGAAATGAAGGGAGTGTATACGCAATGGGGTGTGGCCCCCAAATACTGCATGTGAAAGACCGTTTCATCGGTTTCAAGGAAGGAATGAGCTGCAGTGGGCCAATAGTACTAGAGCTCTGGGTGTGTGAGGCACAGGGTCATGTCTGCACCCAGTGGAAAGGCAGAGGACCGGAAACCGTTGATAACAGAGCGTGCAGCTGTGCACTCTTCAGCGGTAGAGACAGCAACAAAAGAGAGGAAACGAGAGAGAGGGAGAGAAAGAAGTAGGGTCAGAGTCATCGCGGTGACACGTCCCGCTGTTTGGCAATAGAGGTCTGAGCTGTGTTGGCTAACGTTCACCCACAGGCGCTAACATGAACTCACAATCTCTTGGCTGTCACATCGAAGCCCTCACTCTTAGGAGTGACATGTCACGAAGGGACCAGCGCTACAGGAGTTGTATTGATCGCAAAAGGTAAGTGGCCTGTTGAGTTTATGGAGAAGGATGCTAGCTGTAGTTGTCTCGTCTTTAAAATGTAACTATCTAAAACTATGTTAGTGGTCCACACCATTCAGCAATAAGTCACGTGAAAAAAAACTCGCTGGAAGCCAACAATGATTTCTAAAACTTTAGTAAATAAAAGCTAATTATATCAGATATACAATGTACAGTCATTTTAGAGTTTCTTCAATTCGGTCAAATAACGGTGTTGCTCTGTGGGCTCACTAACTCTGACTGAATAATCAGACAGTAATACACATCACAGCGCTAATCTTAAAGGGATAGTAACTCAATAAAATGAAAGGATTATGTTAATCATATGCACAATAGCAGCTACCACATTATTAAATCTAATTAAATAGTTTGCATTACATTACTAATAACGCTCTTACACTAGCCTTTCAATTATGTGTTTCTTTCTTCAGAATGGTTTCAATTTATTATTGAGTTATTGGACAATGTATATTCAATACACAGTTTGACTTGTATACAGATTTACACGTTGATGTGTAATGGTGTGTAAAATACGTGAGTAATTGAATGCTATACTGTATTTCTACTTGACAAACATTCTTAAGAGAATGTTTTGCTCTGTGGTTAGAGTGAAATGTCCATTTCTCAAACATGTTTACCACTTCTCTAACATGGAGTTCTCATTGTTCTGCTTGTGGACCTCTTCTGAATAGGACTGGAAACCTCTTTTGTGGAACCCTGTCACTTTTAGATAGCAGTACATTCTAGGCTGGTGATTGGTTATGGTGCCTCAGGACATTAATATTATTGCCCTTTAATGCTGATTGTTTGTTTATGTTTATGACCATCACAATCACAAACCTCACACATTTTATTTCTACTACTATCGCCCTGCTGTAAAACAAGTTATGCTCTAGATTCTAGCAGTATGACTTCCATTTTCAATTCAGTTTGGTATTTCGTTCTTCATAAGAGATGCAGTGGGGTATCACTATGTGAATAGGCATTACTGCGTGTCTGTAGCCAACTTACAACATATCGTAAGAAAGTAGCACATATGTTATCCAGGCTGTCATATTGGCTAATCACGAACCCGTGGATTGTGATTCAGAATATTCCAAGCAGCCTCTGGTGACCTCGAAGCTCTTTTGTTTTGTTGAATTAAACAAAATATTGTGGTTACGGTAACTATGGTTCCTTAATGTCATGCCTGCTGTTGTTGACAGTTGATATTAGCTTAGTAGTATAGGAGATATGAAAGTGAAAAGACCCTGATAATATAGCCTACTTATACTAAAGCAAAAGACAGACCACAAGAAGGCCACCTTTACAGGAACGTTGACTTGTACTGGGGGGTTGGGGGTAGCCTGTGAAAAGTTAAAATTCATGTCATGGTCGCAAATTCTTTACACATTATCTGATATAGCTTATTGCTTATTGCAATCTACCCAAAATACAGTATCATTTATAAGGTTGTTGCTAATTAATTACATTCTTTGCAACATTATTTCATACTCTTTTTAGTGTGTAGACATTCTCAGCACCTAATTTCTGATAGATACACTAACAATAATCATTTATGTACCATTGAAATATTCATAGAATTATATTCTTGTAGTTGTGGTTACAGACTGTGAAGAACAAAGATCAATATTAGGAGCTGTGTTTTTCTAACATTACAAGAAAATGTTAACAAAAAAAACTTTTAGCAGTGAGAGCTTGGTATCTGTCAAAGTATGTCTTCTGAAATGTCCCATGGCCCATCCTGGTGATAACGGTCCCAAATGGAAAAAAGGGAGTCATTTTGTGTGTGGGAGGATATTGATTAAAGCGCTAACTCCCAGGCAATGACCTTTTGGCCGAGCTACTCATTACAAAATTAGAATTTCAATCCACCTAGTAGGCTAGGTGTGGCTGATTGAAATTCTCTTCAAGCCTGTGTGATTGTAAAAGTAATAAAAAAGAATAATGATTACCGAGGTAATTTAGGATGCCATGCTTGTTATGTTGTATTGTTTTCTCTTTTATATATGAAACTTTGCTCTATATACTATATATTTGTTTCCTGCTTCTATAGGTGTTAAATATTTTGTCTACTGGTATCTTCCATGTGAAATAATATACTTTTTCCTTATAGTAACCATATGGAGCTTATGTTTGTCTTGCTGACTGCCAGTCAGAGTGGAGCTTAGTAACAACAAAGTAAATAGCTGCCATGCACACTATTGGTTCCAAGCATGCTACTACCAACCATACAGCCCAGGCTGAATAGACTATGAGGTCTACAAACAAGAGCTATTGACAAAGTTAGTTTTGTCAGGAATTCTATAGCTGGCACGTGAACATGCTGCTCATCTTCTTCATTAAGAGAAATAAGTGGACCCCACCGAAGCACACTTAAAGGGTTAATGTCGGCACTAGTCATGCTGATCTTGCTGGCCACCCCATTGGCTGTGAGTCTTCCTGGTGTAGTTTAATACCTCCCATATGGGGTGGAACTAAAGTCTAGAAAGATGTGCTGAGATAGTGATGTGTTTTTTTTTTTTTGATTCTACTACTACCGGTGACATCATGTGCTTGGAATGTTTTTGTAGGGGTGAATGGTGTGCGTGTGTGTGTGCGCGTGTGTGTGCGTGTGTGTGTGTGTGTGTGTGTGTGTGTGTGTGTTTGGGGGTACATGGTAACAAAACAGGGTAGTTGGTATTGTGGTGGATGTGTTCCACATTCTGTGTGTGCTACATGCGGGTGTGTTTGTTGTCTGACCTACTGTCGCTTTTTACACCTCCATTTTGAATGATTTTTGTGCATTTATCCCAGTACTTGCAGTACTGTACATCTCCAACGCGCGCACACACACACACACACACACACACACACACACACACACACACAATGCTGTCTACATTAGCAGAATAAATAATACAGAATAGTGACAATGGATGATGTTTGGTGCTTCGCCTGGCTGGAATCCCCCCTTTATTTTCATTTTCCACTGGGGTGAGTGTTAGGAACTGAAAGCACTAATAGAAAAAACAGTAGGGTGTCCCTTATAGTCACATGACAATCCCTCATTTGAATTACCCTTTGTGCGTGTGCTGGTGCGCGCGTGTTCCTCAAACTCGTCTTTACTTCTTATGTCTTCTAAAGGTCTCAGCCATCTTTTTTAAATATTCACATTGCTGGTGGCTTTTTTTAAAGAACACTCCATTTAATATAGGCAAATTTTTAAACTGTTGATTTTTAGACAATGCTGTTGTAATCTGTTTCCTGCCCACGCAGTCAATAACATGATCCAGAGCAGACGAGATCTCTAATGACCCTGAGTGTTATTGACGCTGGGGGACTATGATGTATTTGCTTATTGACATTGGCTGCACTACTGTATTTCTGCCATGCTTGCAGATTGATGGGATGTGCACGGTCATCTGAATGATGACAGAATGACGGTTGGATTAATTGGTATCTATAAGTGTGTGTGTGTGTGTGTGTGTGTAACACTGCATTTTAAATCTGTCACCCTTTGCTTGGGTCTGTTAGAAGGTGATGCCCTTCCCACTCTCCAAGCGACACACCTGTTCCTTTGTAGACACGTGCTTCCTTTAGTGGTGCCTGCCTGTGCGTCATTTAGTGACACACACACACACTAATGGGAAGTTTATATTGTTAGGCTAGGAGTCAGGAGACATTGGGATGTTAAGTTGTATGTCCAAGTCCAAGATAAATATAATATCAGTTAAACTGTTTAATTTTTTTATATCTAATTATAGCACTGTCTAATTTGATTACTGGTTTTGTCAATAAATGCTTAATGTCCATGTTGACGTCATGTTAAAGTCAGCATGACGTTAGCAGTAAATGGATCAGTATGCTTCTGCATCAAACCTACGCCATAGCCTTTGAATGTGGCCTACGCCGTCATAAGCATTTATACTTCCGATGGTGTTGTCTGGTGCACGGGCCTGTGTACATTGACTGGCCAAGCCCCACTACACTAGAGTGGATGTTCTGCTAAGCTCAGAAATACAGTGTAAATATTTTGAACGTAAGTCCCGTACACACGGCAAGCAACTAGCAGCGACGAGAGACAATTGGAAGTCAATGTTATTCAGCGACTTCAAGCGATGACGGGCGACACAACGGTCAGCAACGCGAAGTGGGCGGGCACAGAGTTAAACTGGTCTCAACTTATCAACGGGAGCTAAGGATATCATTGATTGACAGATTGACTAAAACATTTTGTGTGGGGAAACATAGGAGAGAGATACCTAGGCAACAAGAAACTGGAATGTAAACAAGCGACCAAGTTTCTGCTACAAAGCTTCGGGCGAAGAGCGGATATAACATATATAAATATGTATTGCTTCGTGCTTTCTATTTCTTACAGTACACTTTTATATTGGCGTAGGGTCCCCGGCTATGTCGTGATTTGACGCACAAGTGCTATCGACCTTAATGCATCTACTGTATACACGTCTAAGCATTGTGTTGAGGAAAGGGTGGACTACTGTCACTTTAATACCACATGTATTTCTTCTATTTCAGATTTTTATTGTTTTATTTTTGCTTCATCATGGGTGTAAAAACTATGAACACACTCCACAGTGCCCCCTGTTGCGACTGTGAGAATTATTTGAGCCTTTCACAGCATTCTTGCAGTTGCAGATTTGGGAACATGGCAGTATGTCGGCCGTCAGCCCCATAAATAAATAAAATATTGTACATTTAAAGTAGTAAATAATTTAAGCAAAATAGAAACTAGAATGTAAAAACAAAACAAAAAGCAGAAACATAAGACGCTCTAACTGAAACTAATACAACATGAAACCCTGAAAACGTTTGTGGAAACTGGGAGTGTCATTTAAAGAGAGCCATGAATCTTATTTCATCTAGCTTTGGATTTGTTGCCATGTATAAATTAAATTATAGGTAAAACAATACTTTTAAATGCATTGAATTAATAACAAAAATGTATTCTATTTTGCAGCTCGATTCTTAATTATTATAATTTTTTTCTCTTTTTCAAAATGTAATTTTCTCTATCTCCTAGCATTGTTGTCCTGGTCATAATAATGTTTGCCCAACAATACACTGCCTCTTATCTCGTGCTCTTTACTTCCCAACACGATCTGGGGGATTGTGTTTAGCTCCTCATCAGTCACTCAACCGGGGTGTCATAGTAACAGAGTGGGTAAGACCCTCTGAATCTCTGCTGTTAATCCTCTTGCTGTGCATGTGCAAGGCACTCCAGCTCAGCACTGGAAAGAAAGCAACAGATACACGCACCGCACGCGCGGGGACACGCACGCACATATGTACAAATGCTTGCACGCGCACACACACAAACAAACAACAAGCTTAAAAGTTTCAAGCACAAATGTGTTTGATCACAACTTTTGTCTGTTGCTGTTTAGTCCTGAAGCTACAACATTAATATCTGGCAGTCACTAATGTATTCTCACATCATGTTTAATATTCTGTTTCTACTCCTCGCCCGAAGCATAACATTGCGTGTGCGCACGCCCACACTTGCAAGGGAGAGAGATGTAGAGGCCTTGCCTCAACGACCCACCCACAGTTACGTGGGTGTGTGCGTGTGTGTGTGTGTGGCACATGTGCACATACTGCATCTCAAGAACTGAGATGATTTTGGCTCAGCAGGTGTCATGCAAAATGTGCTTCACAAAAGCACTGCAGGCGGCATCGGCTGGGTATATGGTCGTGTGCAGAGCCATGTAAAGAGAGAGTTGCTTCATCTCCATTCACTCCAATAGACCGTCGTGTGCTGCTGGGTGTCCTCTGATATTCCTGACCCACTTCCAGCTCCTCATATCCCACAGTAGCGCACCCAGAGCCATGGAAATAAAGAGTTACGCCAACGGAAGTTCGAATTTGTATTTGAATTTGGTTGGTCACATGGTTAATGGAGAGGAAAAACTGTGGGAAAATGGTTCCCAGAAGTGCTTGGTGGGCAATTTGTGTGTGTGTGTGTGTGTATGTATGTATGTGTGTGTATATGGATGTGTATATATATATATATACACTACCGTTCAAAAGTTTGGGGTCACTTAGAAATTTCCTAATTTTTGAAAGAAAAGAACAGTTTTCTTCAATGAAGATAACATTAAATTAATCAGAAATACAGTCTAGACATA
>JAODTR010032374.1:20236-45345 GCA_025399935.1 Amblyopsis rosae | reverse complement strand
TCCGGGACAACATATCCTGAAAGGCCTCCTTCTTCAGTCGGACGGCTTCCCTGACCACTGGTGTCCACCACGGTGTTGGAGGGTTACCGCCCCTTGAGGCACCTAAGACCACAGCTCTTTACCGCAGCTTCAGCAATGGAAGCTTTGAACATTTCCCACTCAGGTTCTATGTCCCCAACCTCCACATGGATGCAAGAGAAACGGTGGTAAGTACTTAACAACGGCTCTTATGCAGTATGGTGTAAACTCTCTCTCTCAAAAAAAAAAAAGCCTATTACTAAAGCACTTCCTCGGGATATAATTTACCATGGCCAGTTGAGTGTAGAGAAAGGCCAGTATACTCGGAGTCTATTTTGCTGTGCGGAAGCCGACGTGCTATTTTAGCTTCCCGCGTAGCTGTAATTGGTACAGCAACCTATGAACCGCTTTAATTTCCATACAACCTGAGGGGATCAAGCCATTGCCCTAAGTGAGGCGTCAGTGCTGAAGGTTTGTTTGTGTGCGGTAACCGCTGTCAGAAACCGGCCAATCGTTGTTGTCCCTGCCCTCGCGACACCACTGTCGTACAGACCCTATCCCATGGGAGTTTGCTGGTGCTGGCGGAAGGCAGGAACTGCCATGAATGAAATAAGATTTGAATGCTCGCACCGAAATGGGAAATATCACATTAAGGAAGGGGGGGGGGGATACAATGTGTGTTTCCATGCCCTGAAGATACAAGGGTTCATTATGCATTGGCTTTGATGTATTTGAGAGAATTTCAATGTTTATCGTTATGTTTTCCGGGCTGACATGTGCATTAATATCGTGTGGCCTCGCCGTTGTTTCTGCTTTTCAACCCCATGTGTGAAATGTATAACCAAAGCATAATTTGTCTGCCAGGTCTGTTTTCAGGTCAACGGTACAAAAAACAATGTTGTGTACGAGTTACATATCGTGGGGGGATTTGGTCCACTTTGAAAACCAGGGGAAATCAAACATTTATTCGTTTTTAGATTGGAGACCTAACAAAAGACTTACGGCTTAGTGAGAAGCTGTTAACCAAAGACTGTGACAAGGTATCACTACATGCATTTTAAGTGCAATAGCTCCAAGCAGGGCAATATAGGGAGATAGAGGGAGGAATAAACACAGTAGACATCATTCAGTCAACAATGCTGTAAATATTCTACCATAGATGTGTTAGAGTCCAGATGTAATGCTGGTCTTTAGTTTTAACACATTTGTTTTCTTAGGGATCAAGTCAAACACGTTCTGGAGCATTTCAACAAAGTTAATTTTTGAGTTGACGCCGTCCATCCTGCATTGAGGCTCGGTGTTGCCCAGCTACGCCACAGAATAATTTTCTATACATAATTAACAAAATATATCAATAAATCAACAACTTTTCTCCCAATCAGAAAATATGTATTGAAACTGCTACTATATACCTTCTTATATGTATTGCCCTTTTTCAAACTTAAACAGGAATTACTTCCAATAACAGTCAAGGTCAGGTTGTTACATACAACCTCAACCTAAAACATCTACTGGAACATTTGATCTTTGTTCTACATTAAAGACAGCAGGGCAAGTATTAGGAAGCTTACAGTCTGCGTATCCATGGGACCTCAGCAATCACTTTCCTATCAGGGGGTGATCTAGCCGCTGTGACCAGATTACATGGAGGGAGCCCGGGAGGATCCTGTTATAATTACTTTGGTGATTGGAAAAATAAGAGTCTCTTAATGAGCGCCGTCAATCACGCCACTTCTCTCCACAACGATTACAGAGAGGGGAAATGTCAACTGTTTTGTTCTTTAGTCTAAATCGCACTGAATGCCTAAAGGTTGGCCCAGTTTACCCTGACAAACAATGTTGGAAAACACATCCAG
Source organism: Amblyopsis rosae (assembly GCA_025399935.1). Classification (NCBI taxonomy): domain Eukaryota; kingdom Metazoa; phylum Chordata; class Actinopteri; order Percopsiformes; family Amblyopsidae; genus Amblyopsis; species Amblyopsis rosae. The sequence goes on along the minus strand of JAODTR010032374.1, from coordinate 43,471 downwards.
TGCCCACATCAATATACATATCCTGCTCCTGACTTGCATGTGAGTATAGATTCCCCCTTAAAATGTTTGCGCATGCCCTAGTAGCGTGCGCACATGTATACGCATAAATACCTGTTCATCTTTGAATAATTTTTGTGTGACCATATCCACGGGACCATATTTGCTTAGTTGATCTCACACTAATCCTGAATTAAGGACCTATACTGCTGTAAGGTTTGGGGTGAGATTGACTTCATAACCAAGCTTGGCAGAAAGAAGAAAGCCTCTATCCCTCATGCTGGCAATGCGCTGATGCATGCTATTAACTCCAACGTGTTAAATTCTCCACCAAGTTTCCAAAGGACACAGCAGCAGTTCACAAAGCGAAGCACGAGAACATTCTGACAACTCGCGAGTGTCTAAATGCTCTTCGAGCTGTTGCGTGAAATTCGGTGAAGAGCATTTGCCACGGAACTTGAATGTACTTGATATTCTCACGGAGTGCCACTCATCTATTGTGTTGTTTTTGCAAAATGGTTGTTTAGCAGCACCCACCTGGCCAGTGGAAAACACTCAAACATTCAATGGAATCATCTCAGAGGCGTGTAGTTTATTATGTTGTCCTCAAACCTTTCCTTTTCAGTATTTTTTTTTTAAACTAAATGATCAATCAGTCCCACAATCAGATTGTTGAAGTCCTTCTTTTTATGGGCTCTTGTGGCTTGTGAACACAGCATAAAATTATTCCATCACCAACGCCCCCATCCATTCAACACTCTCTCTCTCTCTCTCTCTCTCTCTCTCTCTCTCTCTCTCTCTCTCTCTCTCTCTCTCCCCCTCCCCCTTAGTTCCCCCTCTGGTGCACTCACTTTGGCTATAAATAGCGGCAAAAAATGCTTTACCCTTGAAAAAGAGGGTCTTCAGCAGCACGAGTGACAAAAAAAAATCTACTCTTTTCAAATGTCTTGGGAAACATTATGAGTGACTGAGGCCATTGAAATATTCATGTTGCTTTGCCTAGGGCTCTTTAAAAGGACATAACAGCCTGACAAATAAGCAAACCACAAAAAGAGACAAAAAAAAATAAAATATATTGCACTGACAAAATTGAGATGCAAGGCAAAGCTAATTCAGTGAATGTGTGGTATGCTGTAGCATGCTGCACTAAAACGACATGAATCCACCCTCACATTTCGCCTCTGCTGAGACTGCAAAGAAATATTTAATGAAAATAGAGACACGTATCCTGACTTAAATATGAATCTTAATTATGAGTGTAAGGACGCACTGAACCGTACTGCTGCAACTTAGCAAGAGAACCTGATAGTCTTTACAATTGGCAACATATGTCTCTCCAAGTTTAGTTAATTAATTAGTTAAAGCACTGTGTGTGACATTGTTCCTGGATTTATTTAAATCTTAACTTCAAAATAAAATATGAAATTCTACCAAATGGGCATAACAATTAACAAATTCTAGTGTAGTGTATATGTAATGTATTTTGGGAACGTTGTTTCTGATAGCATGTCAAGTTGTGAAGCTGTTCAGATGCTTTTATATTCTCTACCACCATTAGTCATGCTGGGAATAGTATTGTAAAGACAGCCGATTAAATGTCAATCCACAGCTATGCCTAGCCTCCTCTGACACTGTTCTGGCAGAGAAATAGTTGGCTATGATCTTTAATTGTGCCTGGTGCTGTGCTGTACAGTACACTGTATAATAGAGACAGATAATGGAGAATGCATATATCATGCATGCTATATGTGCTACAGTAGTTATATGACACAGTGTTTTATGTGCACAGTGCCATATTTATAAACAGCGTGTGGATGAGGCCTCAGCAGTAACCTGACATGCCCGTGGAATTGTTGTCTCAAGTCCATCTGGGAAGATGTACATTGAAACTGAATATTCTTGGCAATTGATTGGATGAACTATCTAGTTGGTTTTGTTGTCGGCACACCTAAGCCACGCCCGTATATCTATAAACACAATGCTGATTGGAAAGTTGAGTTGCTACTCAGACACATTCAAAATGATTTCGAGGCTTTCCAGAAATTAAACTGAAGCTACTTCAATAGGGCCTCGAGCTCAGACATTGAGCAACCGCCTAGTATGCGTAAACAAGGGACTAGTTCCCACTAGCAACATTTTAGTAAAACCCTAACAACCACAAGGCCACTCACTAACAAACACACACACACACACACACACACACACACACACACACACACAGGGGGAGCAGCTAGGCAAGAGGCCTGGCCAGACCCTAAGGCAGGGTTCCTCAAACCTGGTCATAGAGGGCCGCTGTCCTGCATGTTTTAAATGTCTCCCTGCTCCAGCACACCTGATTCACATGAATGGGTCATTATAACAAGCTATTAATTTGAATCAGCTTGGAGCAGGGAGAGATCTAAAACATGCAGGGTCCTCTATAGGAGCAGGATCGGGGATCACTGCCCTAAGGGCATGATAATGTCATCTGCCTCCAATGAGGTCAGCTTCCTCCAAATCAGCCAACAACAAATTACAATTGCTTTATCCTGCGTTCACAAAAACAACAAATGGCCGCCTTCACTCCCACTGGTAGTCGCCATGTCGTATCGCTTATAGTAGTATTTGCCTAAAATAGACCCCTAGGCTATAGTTGCCACGGCTGCTGTACCTACAGTATATCTTTTGTTGCTGTAAATCGCCAACTCTGTTCACTTTTTCTCCCTCGTTTGACATCCCTGTGAACGCAGGGTAGCCTGTAAGGGTAGTCACAACAAATCTCCCAGAGCAACGTTTTTAATTGTATCTTTGTACAGTACTTCTTATTCCTTTTATTAATGTATAGTATAGCTGCTTTTGTAATATTTATGCCTTGGCTGCCTGGAAAGCACTTTGGGTCAACTTCTGTTGTTATTAAATGTGATACTGTATGTAAAAGTAACTTGACTTGAGTGAATAACTTTTTGTCCATTTTACCCCGAGACAACCTTCCTAAGAACACAAGACGTATTCCCAAGCGTCCATTGAGTTAAAAAGAAATCCAGTTTTACAACCGTATAATCATCTATGACACTGCAAATTAAAACAATCACTAAGTTACCAATAGGTATGTCCTCTAATTTATTATGAGAGCAATGTGAAATAGATAGTATCATTATTATTATTATTATCTAAGAGATATGCAGTATATAAACAACACGTCTTTTCACCATAGTGTATAATGTGCAGTTACTGTATGGTAACACCAGAGTGAGAGAGATAGAAGGGGGATGCGGTTGTATTTTCAACTGCTTCTAGCACACTGCAGATGCATGAGTTGTGAAGATATTTAAATGAATTCAGCTTTAAAAGCAAGCAGCTATATTTCCTGCTAGTCAGACTGATCAATCACTTTCCCATCAGGCTACATGCACAGCCACATAAACTCACCCAATAAATCACTTACACATGAATACTTGAAAACATAATAATTTTCCCCTTTATCCAAAACCATTCAATACAGTAGTGTCTGCATAGAGAAATGTCTGAAAACATCTTACATCTTATTTTCTCCAAATTGGGAATAATATATATTTCCATTCCCAGGTTTACACTATTAAAAGTCATGTTTACTGTGTTTATCTATGCTGCTTTGCTCCTTTTAAAACTAGCCATAGCAGAACCAGTATGGCTGTATTGAATAAAACTGATAGACTGAAACTTCAAGGAAGTCAAGGATTTCAGAAAATATTCACCAGACTGGACTATTTGGTAGCATCATAAAATATGAGACTTCTTCCAAGTAATACTGCCTGTATGAATACATGCATTATTTCAAGATCATCCATATTCAAAGAAACCCAACACATGGCACAGCAGCAGTATTGAAGTGATAAGTAAGTGACATACTGTATCATTAATCTTTAAATTATTGTGTAATTCAGTTGCCATTTAAAACAACCCTAATTTACTATTTTATTTATTCTGTCAGTTAGTGTTTGGCCCTTCTGAATTCATTACTATGCGTTTCTTTATTGTTGTCCCCCACTACTGTAGTTCATACACATGCTCACGCACATGCACACACACACACACACACACACACACACACACACACACACACACACACACACACATACATACTCACACACACACACGCATAGAAAGATTGTGGAGAGATGTACTGTATGCTCTCATGGCATTATAAAAGTTTTAATGGACAATGTCAGCAGCAAATTGCGACATGATTCGCTGGAGCCCACGAGAAGCCTTTTTTGACAGCTGAGACAACCACACATTGGTTCAGAAGAAGTGTGATGATTTGTACACGAAAGGGAAGGGAACAGATGATGCAGGCAACTTATTAACTGTCCAAATAGTTGTGCGACTCAATGGGCTGCAAATAGGGCAGTGACTCGGAGAAGGCCACGGTGGTAAACTCTTTATATTTTAAACGCAAAAAATATATATACATAATGTTAATACGCAAGGCTTCTTATAAATCATCCCTGCTAAAAGAAAGAAAACATGAGGAGCTTGCTAATATAATGTCATCCTTAACGTAGAGAGTAACCTCTTTGTCTCAGGCACCCATCAAACCCCAGCTGAAGTCCAGCCACATGAAGGGAGGTGGACACGTTCAAATGAACTACTGTACACGTTCACGTCTAAGTACTGTCATATTTACACGTGGCGCCGATAGATAAACACTGCAGTAATTGCGTTATTCCACAACTCATAACGACTCCCAGCGTCCATTAACGTGGGGTAATTAGCTCTAATTTGCATCATTATAGGGAAAACAATAGCATAATCGTTTATGAATACCCAATCAGAGCATAATTACCTAGTTCTGATCCGCATCTTCAGGCAGGAGGAGAACAATGTATTTGTTGTTGTTAATAAATGCACTTGCTTATTTTTCTCCCTCTGCATGCTTCCTTTAGCATTCTCCTTTGTCTGCTTCTAAAATGTATTACTGAGCTTCCCAAGCTCCCCTTAGTTGGTGTGGAAGGTACAAGCCAGTTATTAAGTTATCAGATCCTGTATATTTTTGTTTCTGTGTGTGTGTGTGTGTGTGTGTGTGTGTGTGTGTGTGTGTGTGTGTGTGTGCGTTGTCTTTGTCACATGTATTAGATTTTGATGTGACATCAGATGTGACAGTGTGTTTTGACTTGGGGGGCCAAGGTGAGACACAATAAATACCAAGGCGATGAAAATGTGTACCTACCGTACAGTTCACCACATCACTTCAGCCTGGAATCAACTGTCTTGTTTGTGATCAAGGCCAAGTTCATTTTTAAATGTTATACAGCACAACATTATTGTAAAGGTGGCCCTAGAAAACAGAGAGAAATAGTGCTACCAGCATACCAGCTAGATTTGTTTGTTTCATGTACACAACTTATTATATTTCCAGATGTCACAACATAAAGGAAGCAAGGTATCGAAATACTGTTTGTCCATTGGGGGGTGAATTCCTGCCTGCAATTCCCAGCTATAGCCTCTCTTCTGCTATAGGATCATCACATTTATATTCTAGTTCATATGGGTTTTGACAAAACATATTAGAAATAAATCTTGCTATTGTTAGCAAAGGTACAACCACAATTTCTTTACAGCATTCAACTACACTTCCCATGAGCCTTCGCCACAACGCACACTGGCACACACTGGTAGATATTCTGCCCCAGACTAAATTAATCACTCGGAAAGAGCTTTGTCTCGCCGTTTTCATTTCGCATCACATTCAAATGAATTACAAAGCTGGATTAAATGAATACAGTGAAGTAATTGCACAGTTTACCAATGTCTAGCGTCCAGAGAGCGATAATTAGATAGTGGAGCCCGTAGACTTGTGGGAGATTGTGTACATCAGTAAAGCCTAAAACTAAAGAAAGATACAATTCTATAAACAACAACACATCTGTGCATGCCTGTGTTTGGATGAGTATACATGTATATTACTGTGCTTTTGCATATTCTTCCTGAATCGTGTAATTGTGCATGTAGCTATGTAACAACAGAAACGCTGCAGTGGGTCAATGGTGCATATACATAAGGTTTACCCGCACACACTACAATATTTTCTCTTAAGATGCACAATAAGGATAAAAAAAAGATGCATTCACTCATACACCCTACAGACGTGTGTGCGTTAGCCACCCGCATAAGGTTGTATTCAGGTTACATTAGATACATACAAGTACCCACACCACCCTCAGTCTAACCCAGATTGGTCTGAGGGACCTTGTCTTCCCAGCTGAGCTTTTAACACAACAACGGCCCAAAAGCCACTGCATACACTACTGTGTGCCAGGAAAGGGTGAGAGAGGTAGAGAGAGAGAGAGAGAGAGAGAGAGAGAGAGAGAGAGAGAGAGAGAGAGAGAGAGAGGGAGAGAGGGGAAGAAAGGGAGACGCCTCAAGTGCTGTAAGCAGTGACACAGCGCCCCACAGTGGACGGTTCTGCAACAGTTAAACACCATGGGCCGCAGAAACATATGCAGAAACAGGACACACGCAGGTTGATAAGCATTAGCCTACAGTATATTTACAGCCCCGGGAGCCACATCGCATTACGGCGAAAAGTAAACGCACAGGTTTTCGGCCCCTGAGATCGATTTTCTCTAGCCTGTGACGTTTTTTTCACATCATAAATGATATTATTAAAATGTACTGCAGGTGTTCTCGCTTGCTCTCTGCTCCTGAACTAAAGCTGAAATGCTGTTATTAAGGGAATGGCATGTTTGTGTTGCATAAGGGAAAAGGGAATACCGTGTGAGTGTTTTGTAAAATGCTGAGGATCAGGTCACGCCAGCCTAAAGGAGCGAGGAAAGTTAAACAACACTCCATCTCCACTCAGATGGGGGAGGTGTGTGAAAGGGGAGCGGAGGGGGGGCTTCATCATGAAGTTTTCCAAGTCCCAAGTTGATGGTGTGCTGTTCTTCGGCTGCTGTTGGGGTGAATCATTTCATGAGGCATAATATTCACACACTGCAGTCAAATGTGTTCTGGGCAGCAGCAGTGGACACAGGGTATAAGGGATGTCATATGACCAGACTAAAACGTGACACAACACACATGTGAAGGTGTGTAATTATAGTTTGCTGTAATATTTTCCCCCAAAAAAAGCTGCTGTTTTGTTCATTCCCTGTTAGAGATGTTGCAGATATGGCATTATTCTGACCTAAACATGAATAATTGCAGCTATTATACAACATTTAGTTAATAAGATCTATTACAATTGCTAACACGGTTTTTCACTACAAGGAGTTCTGGATTTCAATCAAGATGACACTATACTATTGGAATTTACACATCTCATTGGCATAAGAGACAACTGGCCAAAAACTGGTCAGCATGGTCAATAACTTTAAATTACCAAGCAGAACCACTAATAATGCATTATCGGCTGACACGTGGCTTATTCAGTCACTATGCATGAGCTGCAATGGTAGCCTATTATTTAAAGACACCCAGCTATGAGGTTGGAACACTTTTCTGTAGAATCATCTGTTTCCTGCAAACCACCTAGGGTGTTGTCTGTTGTGATTGTGTTAGCAATTGCCAGTAATCTTGGATATGCTGAAACATGTTGGAGGTTGTTATTTAGGCCTTTTTCCTCACGCAATTGGTGTTAACACATTTTTACAGGGTGAAAAAGTACTGGTCAGTAATGCATATTACAGTATATATTCTCTACCTGTGAAAGAGTTTGCATATAAACATTCTCACACAAGTCAGATCCAGTTTGAAAATACAGCTCTTGGTGGTGTGCATTCATGCATAATAGAATATTATAATTAGTAAAAGTCTGTGTTTTGCCTCCAGTCGAAATGACACAAATCTCAGCATTTTGACAGAATGTGAATTTGACATGGTTGGACTAAAACACACATACACAGGCAAGCACGCACACACACAGAGAGAGAGAGAGAGAGAGAGAGAGAGAGAGAGAGAGAGCGAGAGAGAGAAACAGAAACACATTGTAGTTGTCTTTTACACAAATGAAGTCCTGGAGAGCCGCGAGGTCCCTCCATGATGACTGTCAGGAACACAGCGGGCCTGGCCTATAAGACTGGCAGCAGACACATATCTGTACTGGCTGAGGCCGAGTTCGTAATGAATACCACTTGATGCTCCAATCTTGACACGTTCTGTTTTGGAACGCGCACTGTCAGCTTCTCCGGATAGGTCATTATGAATGCAAATCCCAGTCGCTGCAGCGTTTTACGACACCTGTTCTTGTTTTCCACGGCGGCCGGTGGCATGAAGTCCCTTCGGCGCTTCGCAAATCAGCCAGCAGACGAGAGGGGGGCGGGCGGACAGGTAGACCTGCTCAGCTGTCGCCGTGCCTCATCTATGCTCTCTCCCCTCGATCACGGCGCTGCCATTTGTAGCCCACCCCCATCTGTCACTTTCATTGCCCCATCCCTCTCTCTCTCTTTCTTCCCCTAGCGTCGTTGGTGTCAAGCGAGGACATTCCACGGCGGCCTTATTTGACAGTCATGTCTCGGGTTTCCGTCATAGCCTACCACCAGCGAGTCGTGATGGGTCTAAGGATTTGTGTGAACTGGGTCAAGGAGATTCGTCATTGCCTCGCGGTCTCCCATGGTTCCATGTGGAACAGCAGGTACAAATAATGTCATGAAACAAAAATGTTGTAGGATCCACACAATGGTGCAACAATATAAAAATAATATTAGTATGTTCTGCTACGATACCTATAGGCTATAATGTAATGGTACAAAATGCCTCTGATGACGTTCACCTCAGTTGCTTGCTGTCGAAAGATTCAAAAGAAAAAGAAATCCCTAAATAATGCAGAACTATGAAACAGTCAGTAGGCCTACATAACACAAATTAAGAATTTAGGCCAAAATAATGCAGAGTTGTGCAGTATGGGTCTCGAGGCGTGTACAACTGTTCTAGTTTCAGCGACAATAAACGCGTTATTATAATGGATAGAGTGACACCCAGTTTCTTAAGGCATAGAACGTAGGGCGCCTTGGGCCTGCAGATGCCTAACATGCACGGACTTGCGGGTGGATTGCAGGGACTGTCAAAACTGGGAGAAGTCTTGAGCAGAAAACTAAATATTAGATCTTCTCTGACAATGTGAGCTTACACTTCACCACAGGGAAGGGGAAAAGAAATGTAAGTTTTAACTCTATTGCTGTTTAGACTTTAGTATTCTAGCATTGTTGAACATTTTGAATGTTACTTTCCATCTTGTTTTGCCCCAAGTGTTATTTTTCCCTGAGTGATTTGTTGTAATGCAGTTTCCAAAGTGAAAATGCTATATTGAAGTATGTGTGTGTCAATACTGTGGAGGCACTGTCTGCAGCAAGCTTGTGTGCTTGTGGTCTGTGGCGTCTCCATTCTTTCCTGAAGAGACGAGGAAAAATACGTAAAAATGTGCATGTTAAAACATGGCTAGATAGAAATGTATCGCCTTCTTACATTGTTTGGTTCCACGCTTTGTCAGTACATCTTTTTACTTAAACTATTTCACTTACCAGTTACATACTGTGATATTACTTTAGGAAGCAGTGGGCATTGCAGCTCAATTTAATCAGCTTTGTTTCAGCAGCTTTTAAAAGTGGACACATCACATTTTAGAGTTTACTGTATGTTTTATTAAAGTACTTTAACAACAAGCATAATATCTATTTATTCAATCCAATGGGCACAATTCTATCCACTGAATAAGACCACCGTGATGAGAACTGACATTACAACCATAGAATGAACATTGATTTCATGTTCATGGTTTGGGTGAAAGAAAAGCAGATTTATAGTTTTTTATTTTGTAAAATACAGCCACTGCAAACATGTTGCCTATAAAGAATATTATATCTGATTAAGACATGATACAGTACATTTTAAAATGTTTAGGCTATATCATGATCTTTTGGACAGGGTCTTCTTTTAGTCATGATGCAACGTTCAGATATGATATTTACGTTATTAGTAGTCCAGCACTAATAACGTAGCTCACATCCCTGATTTATATACCATATGTCAGTGACCACAGCACACAACTTGCACTTGTGCTAGGCTCCCACCAGCGCCAGTCAACATGTAATACTCTTGCTTTGTAGGGCTCCTGTTGATGACGTCACGGCATGGGGAGAGTCTCTCGATTGTCTCCTTGAGTCTAAAAGTATATACGACGTAAAGTATTTACACCCTCTCTGCCTCGTCTGGAAGACTCCTCTCTTTCTCTACTGGCCTGCCTTTTTTTCTCTCTCTTCTATCTAAGCACTGCACCCTCAACGTAATCTCAGATGGCCTCCAGGGCAATAGCGTCGCTCTCTCCATATGAGGACAGAGCCCATTTTATTATCCATCCAAGTTCATCAAATCCATTTGGAGATATATTTAAGAGGCGGGAGATGGCGAGCGAGATAGGGGCTCTAATCTGACCCGCCAGCTTCATCTCCTTTTACGCCGGGGCAGCCTTCACTGATGGCTTTCCACCTGACCATCTCAGACCTCTATTTGGAAATGAGTAAAAGGGCAGTTGAATTCTTGCAGATGAAGGATGACGTTTGTCCCACTGCCCCAGAACTCAGTTTTTCATCAGAGAAATAGAACAGCGAGTATGACAAGGAGATAAACAGTCGTCAGAACATAAACAGGAGGTGTTCGCAATTCGCATACCTTCTGATGCCGCGTATTTTGAACGCAGCCGCTCTTGCATGATCTGGGACAGGGATGAGTGTGTACGAGAGAGGGAGTGAGAGAGAGATATGCGAGAACAACCTGGACATATTTTGTATTCTTCCAGTTATTGTCAACTCGCCAGCTGTGATTTATGCAAAGCAGTTTGTGTGAATAACTTAGAGGCTTGCAGTAAGCAATTTGTTTATACTCCCCGAAGACTTGCCAAAGTATTTCACACCTGCATTAGCATCAGGGTACCATGAATACACCCAAGAAATAGGATACGCTCTAAAATTCTATATAGTTAGTTGTTGCATGTTTGACACACAGTATACTATCTCTGTCAATACATATTTTGCACATCTGACTAGCAAGGATTATTTGTTTTATCGTCATAGTAGTTAGTCTGTCTATTGTAATTGCCTATACAGTTATGTAATGGTATTTCAATGTAATATTGTACATTATATTAAAAGGCTAACGTTCTACTGTAAATCACCCAAAATGTGAACATTTGAAAAGTGAAAAAGTGAGAACTTTAGTATAAATGAAAATGACATATCTGGTGTACAGAACTGACCAGTCTATTCACCATTACTGTTTTTGTGCAGTAGGCCAGCTTGTATTTGAAGACTTCTTAAGGACGGAATACAGTGAGGAGAACCTCTTGTTTTGGCTGGCCTGTGAGGAATATAAGAAAGCAACCAACAAATCAGATATGATCATGGCTGCCAAAAGGATCTATTTGGAGTTTGTCCAGGTGAACTCCCCAAGACAGGTATGACCCAACTGAGATGCGAGTTCAGTGTCAGACCTGAGTGACCTGTTGAAGTGCAAGTCTTCATCAATCCTCAGTACTTTCACTCTATTTTGTGAACACTTGTTTATTGATGTTTATTCTTTATTAAGCATTATTGGCCTTACTTGTACCTGTCTTGCACTGTAATGTCAATGTATTTGTAACAGGTGAATTTCACCCATTATTGTGGTTGGAATATAGACTCAGCAGTCTTAATATAACATCCATTATGAATGACCAAACTATGTTGGCCCTCAGGGAAAACGCAGTGTAGCCACAGTTGCAGATCGAAACTATCAATTCAACAAGCACATTTCATCACATGTCGGACATTTGCTGCTAACTGTTGCTGGCATCTTGTGGCTAGAGGGACTCTGCTAGTTTGTTTAAATGAAGCCTGCTACTTGAAAATTGCTTTTTCTGAACCCACTCTGCCCTCTAAATGTATTGTCGTTAGTGTCAACAATCTTTTTTTTTTTTTTTTTGGATTCACACATTCATAATATTCAAGGTACAAATGCGTTTTTTTTTCTTCTTCAAATGCAGATAAACATTGACTGCATGACCAGAAATGACATCAGTGAAAATATCACTCATCCGGGCTTGGATATATTCAACAGGACACAGAAACTTATTCACAGTCTGATGGAAAATGACTGCTACCCCAGATTTTTGAAATCTGAAATTTACCAGGATCTTATACAACAATCCAAACAACATTGATGTGTCAATATTATTTTTAAGATTTGTTGGTGAATGCAAAACCAATGAGACAGAGCTCTTGTTATTATGCAAACCATAAGATGTACAATGTATTATTTTCAATATTCTGATTATAAAAGCTGGTATTCTCTACCTTTATTTTTTTTCCCAAGCTTGTCAAAACATATTGAGAATGCTACTATCAGTCATTTTCCCCTGATATCATTACTTATCAAGCATTTAATAACTGTAGAGAGTGAGTGGCACTATACAGGTCCCACCACTGTGGCCTCAGTTGTGTCATCGTTGCAATTGATGGGTGCCACATCAGCGTGCAGAGGAAAGATAATAACATGAGACTACATCAACAGAAAGTCATTCTATACTCCAAGAAGGGTGGATTCACTGCTATTTCTACTGGACCACCAGGGAGGATGAGGTTGAGGTTCTCCCAACTTCAACTACATGAAAAGCTTGATGGGAGACTGTGTGAATTGTACAGGTCTTCCCATTTATCATCACTCCAAGCATGACATTGGAGCTCTGACTGAACAAGACCTCCCCAAGTGCAGCTGTGGGAGGCTGGTCGAGATAGCCCTCAGAAGGATTAGGTGCCAAGTGGAGGAGGTGTCTTCGAGATTTGCACTCACCTTTATGGTGAGGTGATGATCAACAATGGCAGCATCATGTATACACAATATGGGCCATGCTTTCTGAAATTGTATTGTGCTCACCTGTTACATGTGTGTACACACATACACTGTTTATGTATATAAAACATTACTATTAAGATTAATACACCACAGCTAAATATCTAATCTAAATTAAATATGGATTAATCTGATGATTTTTATCTCAATATTTTTGTAAATTCCTCTTACCGCTTTACCATTGAATTCATAGCCCATTCATAGTGTTTATAGAACATGTCTACCCAAAAAATAATTCATTATCAAAAGAATGTGCACAATGCCAAACTTTAAGGATATACAAAACATATTCAAATGGAATAGTAAAAATAAGCATACTGAAAATATTACTTTCCCCTTCAAATATTACAAACCTCTTCAAATGGCACAAATTACAGTTTGTCCAACAACTTCGTCATCAGAGCCTCAAAGCCCTGCTGAGCAGACTTCAGTTGCCCTATTGTTTCCTTGTGTCGCCGCTGACTAGCTGCTTCTGACTCTCATAGGAATCGCATCACATCGCCATCCACCCTGTTACGTTTAGTCTGTTGTGCTGTTAGAGGTGGTGTTGTTGATGGGCTGGATGCAGTGTCAGTTAATAATGCTGTGAAACATCTCAAATGGTCAAGTGCCTCAGGTATGCGCACCTGTATCCCCTCTGCTGTCCCGACAACAAGGAAAACCACATCATGTCGCTGTCCCAGAAGGTCATCCATCTCTGAATAAAACTGGAAGCGTGTGGTTCCCTTCGCTATAGTTTTAGAATTATCTGTCACTTTTTTGTATGCATCAGCAAGAGTATTACATTTCCTGGCCACCTTATCAGGGCCAGGAAATGGCCGCTCAACTTTTCAGCTGAGTCTTTCCACAGCTGCTTTTTATTGGCCATGGCAGATTTAAGCCGTTTGTTCAGGTCTTTTAACGTTCTTGGGAGACCTTCGCCTTCAGTCTGGATGTGCTGCCGCATCAGGTCAATCAAAAGCAGTGTTTGGTCTTTGGCGAAGCCCTCGTTTGCTGGCATGGGAATGGGTGATGGTGATAAGCAGGTGGGGGCATCAGTGTTCCCTTGGCAGCTGTCTAAAACATACAAACGTTAGGGGGTGAGCATGCACATTATTAAACTGGATGTATATGACATTCTGCCACTAGATGTCACAATCAGTATCTCAGACCAAAACTAATTCTTTGTTGGCCACAGTAATACGTTTAAAATATATTATAGATCAACTTTAAATATAAAATTTTTATTATGACTTTATTTATTATTATTTGTATTATTGTTGTATTAGTATCATCATTTAACCTGTTATGGTGTGAAAGTCTCCAGCTTCAACCAAGTTTGCCATAATGGTGAAGTCCTCATTTAAATAGTATGTGGTGGGATCTGCTGCATTGAGGTATATGACGCCGGGGAATGGAGTGCTCCTCTGGGGATTCATGTTCATGTTTACGTCTAAATATACTTAAAAAACGCGCGCACGTTATTGAGCTCTGGGATAGTTACACTTATCAATTATGGCTACGTACTGTAGATTTATTTTCTCTACTCCACCTACTAATTGTAGACATTTTTGTCTACTGTGATATTTTAGAACCAACTGTTCCAGAAATGTTATTTTTGTTGGAAATATCTCATTGAGTTGACTTGACATCGCTATACCTTAGAAGTTACCATGAAGGGAGGCGGCGCTGCTAAAGTTATCTATTTGCTTCTAACTTGGAAGGAAGAAGGAGCTATCTGGAAAGCTGTAAAAGACCTATGAGGGGCAGATATATTAACAGTAGGTGTTTGAAAGCACACTTTGTTATATCATAAGTTCATTAATTTATCTGTCATGTATTATGAGTCTGCTCTGATAAATGTTTGTGACACCACCTGAGCTGCCGTCTGTTGCGGTTGATACTAATGGTAATAACAGCGTTTCTCAGTAGCTGCTGCTCGTTTATTGATGTGCCTGGGATTGTCACAAGTGTCCTGTGGCCGGGTCCCGACAAATAGGCTCATCTATAGAATGGCCATAAGTGATCAGTCTGACAGCTCAAACATGATTTGGATATAATTTAAATAATCAATATAACTTCTAAGAAGAAATTTACCTGTAATGTTAGGATATGTAATACACATCAGGACATTACATTTCAACTATATTGAATATGAAAACATTTGTTAGAACACAATGAATGTTATAATTTACTTATGGATTTTATTTTAACAAACTATGGTGAAAGCAAAGATGGAGACTATGAAAACGCAATATAGCCACAGCACACCTTTGTCACAGCACACCAGTCCTGGATATTATAGTTATTTGATTCAAAAACTCAGACACAAGCATACATATTTAGATACTGTCCCATTGCCACGAAACAGCTCCATTCTCTGAATTAAAGTACTCAATCAGGACCTCTCTGGTCATTTTAGCCTGCTGAGTTGAATTGGTAGACCGAGGCAGAACAGCCTGCCGCAAAGAATCCTGACTCCAGGTACCTGGGCTGTTTGTTGTATCTGGTCCATCATACACAACACTCTATTTCTCACGGAGGAAGTTGTGCTTGGCACAGCAGGCGAGGACCATATTTTCCACCACATCTGCTCTTTGGTTGATTGGTGACATTAGTTCCCGCCACCTGTTGGTCAGTATGTCAAAGTATTTTTGGCCACGCTGCCTGCTCTTGACAGTCTGTAATTGTAGATCAGGGCTATTCAACTCTGCTCCAGGAGGGCCACACCCTGCATGTTTTAGCTCTCTCCCTGCTCCAACACGCCTGATTCAAGGTCGTTGGAAGCCTGATAACGACCTGTTGATTTGAATCAGGTGAGGGAATTGCCACTTCTTCTGGAATCCATCAGCAACATCCAGCCAATCAGATGAGGTGTTTGGGCACTACATAAAAAAAGTATCATTATTTAGTAATGTTAAATGTTAATCAGGATACTCTTACGTCTAACCTGGAGGAAGATAGACTTGAAAATGAAGACGACAACAGCTATAAAGATGATGCCAGCAAAGACTCTGTGACTGACGGGAGGGGGATGAGGAACCAACTTAAAACACCCCCACTCAATAGGCACAAGAGAAAGTCCCCGGACACCCAAGCTCAGGAGAGATATGCAATTGTTGGAGTCTGTTAATGATACTCTGCTTACACTGACTGAGAATACAGTTGTGAAACCTGGCAACATAACAGCATATTTAGGGCATGAATATAGAGCCATTCAAGAGTCAGACCCATGTTATTTGCGATATGTGCAAGGTCAAATAGTTCATCTTATCTACAACGTCTCTAGTCCTCACAACCATGTTTCCCAATTCCCAGTACAACCCACTTTTATATTCCTGTTGCAATAGAATCTTGTGACAATATCAATATAGGCTGTGATGAATATATTTGGTTTTATTAACCGTACTTTGTTTATTAAATATTAGTATATCCTAATTGAATTGTGTGTTTTTGCATGATTTACATTTGTAATTTTGATTACACAGTGACTGTAAGCTGTAAGATAATTTGTAATTAATATTGCATACCTTGAGACATTTTTCACAGGAGAACTTGATAGATAGCCACAGAGGTTTCAGGAACAAATGTGCAAATTGTTAAGTAACCAATCCTAAATTGGTAAGAGAGGCTATGGAATTAGGCATGGAACGATATGAAAAATTTATATAATGATTATCCTGGCCAAAATAATTGTGATAAACGATATCAAGATTATTTTAAAATGGCACTAACATACTAGAATCACTTTCTTACATTTTGTTAAGAAACAAACATTTATATTGTATCATGACACACATTTATCTTTTTTGTGTGATTCATTTAGTTCTTAAACCAGCATTTCAACACATTTGGTTCACATTTTTTATGTGGGGGACACAATGGGCAAGCCGAGCCTTCAGCCATAGTGGTGATTGACTGGAAAGATGCAGGCTAATAAATAAGTTAGTATTTATCAATACAATTGGACGATACAAGTGAGCTAGACAGCTTTTGTCAAGTCACTTGTGAAAATATGAATATTTATGATAATCACGATAATGGACATTCCCACAATACGATTATTGACAGTATTTGTACCGCGTTAAATGATAATATCATATTGTCCCATCCCTAAATAGGTTACTAACTATCTAAAGTATGATAATATATATGTTAAAAACTTTAATTATTTGGGAATTTTAGCACCTCACCTGTTGCCAAGAATCTTAAAGTCACCATGTTCACCAGGAAAAATACAATCTCTGAAGTTGATGTTTCTTCTGGCAATTAGTAATACTATGTTCAGTAAAGGCTTGAAAGCTTCAGGTGCAAAACGGGAAGTTTGCAAAAACTGTGGTACCTTCAGAGCTTAACACTCTAGATAAATTAGAATATGCCCTGTGTGTTCTTACTGTGATTGTCGTTATAACATTTCATCAGTTTGGTCCTTTACTGCCCCCCCCCCCGGCCGTTCTGTATATAGCAACATAGGTCACATGACACAGGACCATCTACTTTAGAACTTTAGAATAACTGTAAGTTAGTCAGTAAGTCCCCAGGTACTTAACAAAACAGTCAGTTGTCTTCATTTTATTCACTTATGTTTAATCGCGGTTGTAAAACCATCAAATAGGTGCATTACCACCACCGATTGCACTGGGGTGTATGGAACAGAAAATAATATAGCCTAAAATAAAAACATGTTTCTTTTGATAGAAACTTAATAATGTCACCATCTTGCCTGCTGTTTTCCCTGGGAGACCTGCCAATAAAAAGTAGGCCTAATTGTGTTTTATATTCGCAATTGACTGAAAACTGTGATTTCTGTAGTAGCCTTCAACTGCTGATTGGTTAATGTGTGCATTTATCATTTGGGTGCTTGCCTATTTTATATAGTGTATGGTATGACTAATAATTAATATATGTCCTAAATAATGATCTGTCAGATTGTATGCTCACAGATAGGCCTGGATGGATCAGATGCATGACCGATCAAGAGGTCAGTTTGAACACAATCTTTTATTTATAAATTCCTCTCATTATCTAAAGTGTGTTCTTGAGTTCATTGTGATTCATCCCTGTCATGTTTATGGAATGTTGTTAACTATGCTAAAAGGATTAGATATCAACTGCACATTTATTTAGAGCTAATACAATGTCAGCCTCCACCATGGTTATTTTGTAGCCTATTGTTTCTCTAGTCAATTCAGTTACCACTGCTGTGTTAAAGCATCTTCTGCCATGCTCTCTGTGATAATGGGTCGATTTTCATACACTGCCCTCATGGGAATGCCGTTTTACCGCAGCCATAGCTTATCAGCACTGCCTATTGTGAGTGTATTTGCTAGCTGTCTGTGAATACTTCCTTCAACATTGTTGAACTGTATGGATTTTCTTTTGTCTCTGCAATACAAACTTTGTCTAAGTAATACTAAACTTTCTGTAATCAAAATTCTTGCTTTTATGTCTATGTTGGTTTTATGCGTGTGGTATGAATATGTTTGCATGTCAAGCATATGACATGACATTATGGTGGCATGTGGAATTATTGCAAATGACAAATATAAATGACAATATATCTCCATACAGTATCTCTCAATCTTGCTTGCTTTATGAAGAAGGAGCCATGTTTGCATGTTTTAGGCTTTTGTAGTTTAGGTGGGTGTGATGGGTGTGCATGTGTGTGTGTGTGTGTGTGTGTGTGTGAGTGTGTGTGTGTGAGTGTGTGTGTGTGTGTGTGTGGCCGCAAATACAGTAATTTGTTTTGGTCTGAGATGTGGGTGTTTTAGTATGACAAGCTAGTGGCATAAAGTCCCATAGAGCTGAGACACGTTAAAATACCTATAGATCTGGACCAACATCTCAAAATCAAGGCCAAAGAGAAAGGCCATGGTTGATATTTAGTAGTGGTTACATTTCCCACTGATGGTGGAGACAGCAACCACAGATTGTTTACAACAACATTAATATACGGCTTCAGCTCCATAGTCTCAGGATTAGCCAGCAGCCCAGCACTGAAGGCGGCTAAGATAGCTCCTGGAAAAGCTCTGTTGCGAAAGTAAAATGGAAGACTCCTTGGTAAGGTGTCACAAAAGGTGTGAGAGTGCAGCCCTAAAGACTAAGAGCATTAGTGACAGGTACATGCAGATTTAGCTCAGTAGGACATTGTCTTCTCGGCAGAATGGAGGTGTGGGGGGGGGGATCAGAATTCTGTTTGTGGTGCTAAACTCAAAATTAGACATTGAATTCCATTATTAATTACTCAAAAAACGTAAGAAGGTAGAACGCAGATATGGAGCAAGGGAGGTCATTCTCAGTTTTACTACTGTAGCTCATTTTCCATGTCAAGCAAAACATGACACTATATCACAACCGTGCATTCTCTTGGTTTCAATGAGGAATTGAAGCATATTTTGCTTCAATAACTGGTGATGCTTGCAGTTTTGTCAGTCCCACAAATCCTGTATGCAGCACATTAATATCTCATGGAATATCTCCTGGGTTTATATCTGTTTGTTCTTGTTTGTAGATGGTACATTAATAAATGCATGATATTAATAAAAATATTCTATATAACGTTGGCTTACATTATATTTCGCCTGGGCAATAGTGAAATTACATTTCAAATGTGGACATTTAAATAAATGGCAGAATGTCAGTTTAGTGGACCATATAGAAAATAAGCAACCTATTTTGGACATAGCTTGTGTCTTCTACACATATTAAATCACACTAGTACACTGTAGTGGACTGTCAAGTCTGGTGGTTTTCTAACCACACAACGAAATAGAGTAATGAGCGCCCCCGTTGATCTATGCATACACAGCAGTTGAGCTTTGAATTGATCGCTAATTGCCTAATTACTGTCTGTGTTGTCAGAACGATCTGATCATTAAAGTGACAGTGTGCACCGCAGAACAAACTCAGTACATGCTCAGCACTGAGACCAAGTCTGGCAGGTCCTGATTGCCGGACCAGCGTTATCTGATTGCAATTCCTGCCTCCTGTTGGACGGCAGCTTGGGTTTAGTACCCCAGAGAGATGGAAGGATGAGGATCTATGGGAGGGAATGAGCACAAGGAGGGCTGTGCAAAGCTGGAGAGATGGAAGCTTGGCTAAACGAAAGAAGAGACGTAAACAGGGGGAGCTGGTAATAAGGAAAAATGGCAGGCGATGGTGGAAGATGGAAAAGATGATGATGGAAGCAAATGGAGGAAGAGGGAAAAGAGGGAAACAAGAAAAAGGGGAAAAGGGAAGAGTGGCGGCGAGATGGATGAGATGCGTGAAAGCAAGATAAAAGAAGCAGGAAATTATGGTGAGAACAAACTGGCATGATAGAAGGTGATGTCGCAAAAAGGACAGATAGATGTCTCAGGAAAGGAGAAGTTGGTGCTTTGAGTGTTTTGGGGGTAGTGTTGGAATCTTCCAGAGCCAGCGTGACCCCAGCAGGTAGTGTGCTTTGAGATAATGTCCCAGGATTTTGGTTCTGGAAGAACAGCAGTAGAAATGGCGGGTTGGCGGGTATGTCTGGGAGGGGTAGGTGGCAGATAAGATGTCTGCCGACTGTAGCGGTGACTAACATAATTAATACACCCCTTCCCCCGTCCTACTGGGTAGTAGGAGAAAACTTTACACTGTCTCACACAGAGGCTCCTGAAGATTAGCTCCTGCGGCGGACTTCTCGCAATCTAATACCTGGCTTTAAAGCTTTAGAAAAGGTGTTTATATATTTATTTTAGTCTTTCATTCCTTACTATCTGACAATCTGAGGATGCAACAGCGTTTCTCTCTCTCTGAGTGTGATTTGAGACCGCAGTGGTCTTGTGATATGTTGCTGTACTAACAACAATATTGTCAGTTAATCCACTGATAAGACTTAACAGCCCTGTTTAAGGAACACAAATAAGCTTTCTTTTGGGAACGAGCTAGGCCTGGACAGCACACCATTCCAGGTTAGGTATAGCACACGCCCATGTTCACTCAGATACAGTTAGTCTGATTTGTCTTTGGTGGCAGTGACAGAGGTCACCATTTAAACTTGAGGTGTCCCACATTCTTGCCAATATAAATGTGCACCCACATGGCCACTAGATGGCGGCATCAGCTATGGTTACTTACATGTAAAGAAGCATGTAGGGCTATTCAGGGATATTCCATTACAAATTCAAATGGGTCAGATTTTAGCAAGAGAAACTGTAGGTAGGCCACATATTTTTGGAAATTATTTACGTGAGCGTCTATGAGAGCGAGACATCGAGCATCCACCCTGCAGTTTGGTTAATGACCTATGTGTCAAGTCAATGGCGAAGATTTTCTATAGAATTATAGGATGCCGCTAATTCCAAATCTCATATGGGCTTTTGCACAACAAAATAACAGCCATGCCTACAAGCGTCCAGTTTGCAAGGCGGTGTTCTACAACTGAATTTGTTAGACAAAGTAAAGACAAAAAACATTGGGTAGACTTGTTGGCACTAATTTCCAGGTATTCTTACCGGTATGGTTTCAAATGTGATTAGTACCATACTCAACCATTATTCTCACTAACAGGAGCTATGGGAGCTATGTGCACAAATGTCACTTAGACTAATTTCATCACGTTGATTATTAGGTCTGGACTACTACATTACATTTACACAGGCTATGCAATGATGTATTGGCTGTAGAACAGTTATTAATAACGAATTTACAGTAGTATATTGACTTGATTCGTATAGTGGTTAAACAATATATTGAACTAATGTATAGTCAAGGGTGCAATCTCCTCATGGGCCACATGGGGGCAGTTGGTGGGCTGCATTTGGCCCGCGGGCCACCAACTGAATAGGCCTGAAGTCGACCAATATGTGCTATGGATAGGGAGATCATTTACATATAAAGCTAAAATACATATAGATTTGACAATCGTATCACTGAAGTCAGAAGTCACATTTTATTCTGTCTCGATAGTTATACCAGGCATTTATTAACACATACAATGCCTGTGTAAAGTCTTATACTGACTGGCTGTTGGTTGCACTTCACTTTGGCTTGTTGACCACACAATAGGAACTTGTCAGTCGAACTTCTTCTGCATGGGCCTTAACCATACAGAGTCTCCCACTGGTACAAGCTGTTTCACTTCCACACAGCTTTCCAGTGATGACAAGCTTGCAACACCTGAAACCTGCAAAGCTGTCTTTGAACTCTGGTGATCAGTGTTGGGCAAGTTACGCAGGAATTGAAATAAGTTACCATTTACTAATTACTCCTTCAAAATGTAATAATATGACTTTACGTATTTCTGGGTATAAAAAGTAATTAGTTACATTACTAGTTACATTACTATATTACTTTCACAATCACCACCCTGCCTCGCCTCTTCCAAAAAATGACAACCTGTGCAGCCAGCTCATTTTAGAATTGAAACCTCTTTATTGGAACAGTAATGAACCTTAGCAGTCAACAGCTAAAGTGAAAACATTTTCCAATCAGGCTTCCTTCCGCTCAAAACACAGCACGGAAACCGCTCTGCAGAAAACTCCGCTCTCCTTTTGAGTGGCCTTTTATTGTGGTCAGCCTAAAGCACACCTGTGCAATACTCATGCTGTCTGATCTGCATCTTGATGTGCCACACCTGTGAGATGGATGGATTATCTCGGCAAAGGAGAAGTGCTAACCAACACAGATTCAGACAGATTTGTGAACAATATTTGAGAGGAATAGGCCTTTTGTGTGCATATAGAAAGTATTAGATCTTTGAGTTCAGCTCATGATGAATGGCGGCAAAAAAGTGTTTAAGCGTTTATAATTTTCTTCAGTGTACATCCTCCTATACTTGGACACATTCTCTGTCGACATGGCCTCCGTTTACACTGCTGTGCTGATGACACCCAACTCTACCTCTCCTCTAAAACCATCACCTCATCCACCCACTCCACTCTCACCACCTGCCTCACAGATATAAAATCATGGACGCAACAGAACTTTTTAAATTTCAACCGCTTTAGATTTCAATCTGAAATCCTTATCATTGGCCAAGATTCTCTCACCAGCTCCACCCAGACCTTTTCCCTCTGCATTGGTGGCTCCAAGTCCGCAACCTGAGAATCATCCTTGACCCCACCCTTTCCTTCCTACCCCACATCAACCAGGTTGCTAAAACTACATTTTTTTTCACCTTAGGAACATTACCCGCCTTCGTGCCTCACTGTCCCTTGCCGCTGCAGAAACCCTCACCCATGCCCCGATTACCTCCAGACTGGACTACTGCAACAGCATCCTCTATGCTATTCTAACAGAAACCCTTACCCATGCCCCGATCACCTCCAGACTGGACTACTGCAACAGCATCCTCTATACTGTTCTCCTAACAGAAACCCTCACCCATGCCCCGATCACCTCCAGACTGGACTACTGCAACAGCATCCTCTATACTGTTCTCCTAACAGAAACCCTCAC
>JAODTR010032374.1:0-20136 GCA_025399935.1 Amblyopsis rosae | reverse complement strand
CCATGCCCCGATCACCTCCAGACTGGACTACTGCAACAGCATCATCTACTGTTCTCCTAACAAGATCCTCAACAAACTTCCGTATGTCCAGAACTCCGCTGCCCACATTCTCACCTCTACCTGCCATCGATCCCACATCACTCCTGTCCTCTACTGGCTCCCAGTCAAATCTAGGATTCAATTCAAAATCCTACTGACAACCTTCAATGTCCTCAACAACCTAGCTCCTCCATACCCCTCTGACCTCGTCCCACACTCACACACACCCCTCCCCGTTGACTCAGGTTGGCAGATACCATATCAGGACCATGCTCCCCACCTGAGGCGACAGGGCCTTCACTGCTGCTGCACCAACTCTCTGGAACGCTCTCCCCAAACACATCCGTCAGATAAGCACCCTGCAACCCTTCAAAGAGGCTCTCAAAACCCATCTCTTCCGGCTAATCTTCAACAGCGAAAACTGCTAATCTTCCATTAATTTTTATTTTTTTATTTTCTGAACCCTGTGCTTCAACCTATCTTTTGTTTTTTCATTTTCTTGTTTTACTATAACTATTCAAATGTGTACATTTTTTGTGCTCTCTATGTAAAGTAGTTTTGAGTACTGAGAAAATCGCTATATAAGTTGAATTAATTATTATAATTTCAGCTTCATAAACCAGATGAACACAGATCGGTTCAATTAGACTACCCTAAGTATGCTAGGACCAGAAATCTCATTCCTGTAATGCAGTAATGCAGCATTACTTGGATTAGTAATTGTAATATTATTACCATTTTGGAAATATGAATTAGTCACACGTTACACTACTAGATACTGGAAATTCTTTTGCAAATTAGCAACAAACTGACATATGCTAATAATTGTCATGATCGGCAATGCCATATAATATAGCCTAAAATAACATAATTCGTAGTAACATAGCCATTTGTCTGTTCAATTCAGCATAGCAAATCAAAAGTGAAAGTGCCATTTCTCTATCTGTCTCTGAACATAAAGCTCACTTCCTTTCAGTGTATTGCTAGAGATAGTCTGGCAAAACTCACTACTTTACATTAGCATTTAATACACAATGTCCCAAAAGTAGCTCTAAGTGTAGAATTGAATATTGCTGAAACAACGATATTGGAACAGGAAATGGTCTGGACATGCAAGATATAACAGCCATAATAGCAGAGAATGTAGTAACAACTGCATATTGCTAGATTTCATTTTCTGTTCCTCACATTAGCAAATATTGACATTTCATTCACAATGATGTTAACAGGAATGAGCTTTGTAAACATTTGTATCAGTTTTATCATCTTCATAAAAAAATAAAATGTATTGCCAGTCTAGTTATAGAAACTGCTAATAGAAAATACATGTAAAATAAATGTATAAAGTTATTGGTTGATTATTTGTGTAGCTGCTACTGTATACTGTACATTGTAGTCACTAATGTCTAGTTCCCTGGGCATCAACCTGTCAAGACAGACTATAACATTTTTATCTGACTAAGTTCCTGTTTCTCTCGCTCCCACAAATGTATTAAAAAGATCCTGTTCTACTCAGTGTAATTAGAGTACCAGCACACAGTACTGATATGCTGGGTGCCCATTAGGCCTTATAAAACCCCTGAGGGAAACGCTGTCCCTTGACTGTAATTACTGTCAAATAATGGGTTGTCGTGGTAATTCACATTATTAATAACAAGGAAGGAATATTGATGTGATTGCTATATTGAAGGGTAATTAATGCGATTGATGTGTGGACCTTTTGATGATGGCGTCACAATGGTCCACCAGCCGGCTTCTATTTCTCATCACTGTCAGTCTGTGCAGAACAGGAAATATTAATTGTTAATGAGTGAATGGTGGTTTATACAGTAGGTCCAAACACAAGCAGAGGAACTTTAATTTAAAGAGCTATACTGGACAGTTTTATCCCTGACCAAATATTCAAAGCTAATTTGTAGGCTACACGTGTTGTCAAATTCATCAAATATATCCTAGCATTTCACTAGCTTACCGTTCTCTGTGCATGTTGAAAAAAAGAAACTGATACTTCCACACAGCCCTAGAGTCTTAAATAGGAATATAAATATAGCAATATAGATGTATCTTATATCTATAGAACTTATTCAGCATAGCCTACCAGGCTTGAAGTAAGCCTTGTGCATCATTATAAAAATGACATCAGCAGTGTATTAGTGGAACACCTTGAAGGGTTTATTATTTCACTAGATTACATCAGTGTTTCGTCATCCTCAGCCACGGCCTCACAATGATGATAAAGGTAATTCATAAGCTTCATGCCAAAAGAGCAATAGCTGAACATAACAAATATGCTCTAATATTAAGGTAGGGCAGCCTTGAAATTCATGCAAACAATGTTCGTTTTTTATGTACTGTATATGTGTGTATATAGATTCCAGGTTTGATTTTATTTATCACGGCAATATAGTACACATAAACTAAGGAGCTAAATCTGAGACTTTGGCATTGAAATATATATATATATATATAGGCAATGAAGAAAAAAAGAAATTGGCATTGTTTAAAATGTTTTAAACAAAAATGAAACATTGGAATTTAAACACTTTGAAATTAACTTTGGCCACCCCTCCCCTTTCATGCCAAAACACAGTAACCCTGACATTGAAAAGTTATGTATTAAAACACTCGATTATTATTATTATTATACAATTATTTTGTTTTTGTTTTTATGCAAACAATGTAAATCAATGCCAATTGTATTGTCTCTGGTTTAGCTCCAGACCTCTCCTCATTGTGGGAAGGTATCTTCCTTCTTGGTCTGGAGGAACATGAATTACCCATCCCAGAGTGAACCACATCTCCTCCAACTCTCTCCCATTACTGATACCTATCCCACACCCACCTCCCCACAGACTCAGTGTGGTAATTGTAATTGACAGTCATGTACTGTCAAAACGGAAATTAATCGAAACACGCAGTCACACTATGTCATGGTATTACTCAAGACGTTTCTGTTAAAATCTGATTCAACAGGTATTTGGTCTGTCTATGTGCTATAAAGCATGCCTAGTGCAACCTAATGTAGAGCCCTCTATTACAGCGGTTCCCAACCATTTTCCCTCAGAACCCCCTCTGATCACAGGCAAATGACATGCACATTTATTTGAAGAAGAATTAGCTTACTGCTTAAATTATCATTAATGGACAAAATGCTTGTTAGATTGGCCCTAGCATTGCATATGGTTTTTAATAACTTTTTAAAATGCATACATTTTACAATTAAATTCTAGTCAAACATTTTAATGCATGTTTGACCTCAAAGCAAATGAGATCAAGCGCCGCCCGCCTGTGATCTCTAGCGCCCCCCTTAGGGGAGCTTGGACCTCAGGTTGGAAACCACTGCTGTAATAATAATACTGTATACAGTATAAAGTTTTGATGCATTTAACATGGACCACTCACACATACTCCAGGGGACTCATGCACACACTTTCAATTGAAATCCAAGATGCTGTACAACTTGTGTTGAGGTCGAAAGTTTACATACACCTGCAAAGCAAATTTATTTCATGGCAGTTTTGAGGTTCCAATTATTTCTACAAGTCTTATGTTTCTGTGATGGAATGATTGGAGCTTAAACTTGTTTGTCACAAAAAAAAAAAAACATTCATGAAATTTGGTTTTGTAATATATTTATTGTGAGTCTTGTGAAACAAAAATATACAAACAGGTTCAGAACTAAACATACAGTGCTTATAATATTTGGTCGCATGACCTTTAGCCATCTTAACCTCAAGTAGACGCTTTTGGTAGCCATCCACAAGTTTCTGGCAAGCTTGTGGTTGAATCTTGGGGACCACTACTCTTGACAAAATTGGTACAGTTCGACTACATTTGTTGGCTTCCTGATACGGACTTGTCTCTTCAGCAGTGTCCACATGTTCTCGATGGGGTTGAGGTCGGGACTCTGAAGGATTTTGAGGTAATCATCCTTTTTCATGATTCCATCTATTTTGTGTAATGCACCAGTTCCACTGGCAGCAAAACATCCCCAGAGCATAATACTACCACCACTGTGCTTGACGATAGCGATGGTGTTCATGGGGTTGAAGGCCTCACCTTGTTCCCTCCAAACATATCTCTGGTCATTGTGGCTAAATTACAAAATTTTTGTCTCATCTGACCACAGGACCTTCCTCCAAAGGGTTGTATTTTTGTCCATGTGGTCATTTGTAAACTTGAGTCGAGCCTTAAGGTGCCGGTTCTGGGGCAAGGGCTTCCTTCTTGCACAGCAGCCTCTCAGACCATGGCGATGTAAAACACATTTGACTGTGGACTTTGATATCATATCTGTATTCCATCAGCATGCAATTCATTGCAGATCTGCTTCTTGGTGATTCTTGGTTGCATCTTGGCCAGCCTGACCAATTTTCTCTCAGCAGCAGGGGAGAGCTTGCGTTTTCTTCCTGTTTGTGGCAGTGACACAACCACTCCATGCACTTTAAACTTAAAAATAATGGTTTGCACAGTAGATCTTGGTACCTGTAACAGCTTTGCAATGGCTCCGAGTGGCTTTCCTGACTTATTCAAGTCAGTGATATGCTTTTTCAGATCCATGCTGAGCTCTTTTGACCTTCCAATTGTAGTGCAGGCTGGTTGTGACTAACAAGCCCTTTTTAAATTGCCTCAGAGAAGTCATCAGCTGTATTCAAACAAAGTCACTCACAAGAAGTTAAGGAGCCATGCCACAAAGTAAATTTGATTGTCACAGCTTTGTACATCATCAAAATAGATTATTTAAGTTGCTGTATGTTTATATCTGAACCTGTTTGTATATTTTTGTTTTCAGAGAACTCACAATAAATATATTACAAAACAAAATTTCATGAATGTTTTATTTGTGACAAACAAGTTTAAGCTTCAATCATTCCATCACAGAAAAATAAGACTTGAAGAAATAATTGGAACCTCAAAACTGCCATGAAGTAAATTTGCTTTGCAGGTGTATGTAAACTTTCGACCTCAACTGTATGTTTGAAACATAAAGGGATTTTATGACAGAGGTTAAACACTAATAAACAGTCTTATTCATGTACTGTACACAAAACGTGGAAACAACAGCAAATTCATGAGCAAAATAATTACCTGTGCAATGTCAAAGATGATCTTAATGTCATAATTACAGTATATCATTAAAATGACCTAGGCTGGTCTAGACTCCTACCGAGGCCTACCCCTGGTATTTGGAAACCTGTATCAGCAGGTCTCCAGAGTTACCATGTCTCACCTTATCTGCATGCTTAAATGCACATATATGAGAAGGAATTTGGAGAATTTAGGCACATCGGAAAATTGTTGGTCACACTGTTCTGAGGATATAACAAGATGCCATATGTTGTAATGCCTAAAATATTGTTTTCAAAGATTAGGATATACAAATTTAAGGGTCTAATGAACATTTTGGAAAAATAACTACGCGTGGAGACTTTGTGTATGATATACTGTACAGTTTGGGCATACAGTGAAGATACTATCAATGAATTATGTTGCTGTGGTTTATACAAATGATAATGGTATTGATTTATATCATTTGAAGAACTGACATAATTTTAAACAGGATTGGATTAACAAGGAGGACAGGCAGGCAATGTGTTCTGGTACAGATGGCAAAGGAAGATGCATACCTTAAAGCTCAGGTATGTGGTCATAACAAATACATCAACTGTTAAATACGTACTACTGTGAAATATGTTTTTATAATAAATACACTAATTTTACATTTTCACAGCTCTCAAGAAAGATTTCAGCCATCTCCGGAAAATTGTTAAAGTGTAACTACCCCAAAATGTTTTTTTTTTTTTTTTTTTTTTTGCTGTAAACAAAATAGAATTCATCTGTGATGAGACACATTAATGTTATTGACAAATTCACATTTTTATAAAAATCTGCATTTTATGGGTTGAAAACTGAACTACACGTCATGTCCATTAAAAATCACCCCAGGACTGGCTGGCATGCAAAGGCTTCAGAGAGAATACCTCAAGCGATACCAGTTTCTTCATCCTAAAGCCCGTCAGGAGGTCAGTCTTTCAGCAGGATATAATCTGCCCATATCCTGCATACACTGATCGATTCAGTTGTAGGGGCCCCAGAAGAACACTGAGTTTCCTCCACACTTCCATGTTCATGTTTGAGACACAACTGTAGGCTATATGCAGACAAATTTAACAGGCTTTGTCTGCATATGCTGTTTCACAGTGTAGCATATACAGTATACAGTGTCTAATATGTGTGTTTTACTCCAGATCAATGTGGATCACTGTATCAGAGAGAACATCTGGAAGAATCCCAATGTTGCTTTGATGAGGCTCAGAGACGCGTAGCTGAAAAGACGTGTGTCCCAGGTTCCTATACACGTACTGAAGTCTACCTTAACCTTTTAGCAATGAGCGCCCCCGTCCCAGGTTCCTATACCCGTACTGAAGCGTACCTTAATATGGTCAGTCATGCTAACTTCGAGCTCAAATCAAAGCAGTACCGCTCCGCAGTCCTCCGCGGGGGCGCATGTCGAAATGCATTGCGAAGCAAATCGTAGTGCTACGGCTTTGTTGATACGAGCGGTGTTCGCCACTTTGTTAATGTTCATATTATGGAGGCAGGGCTGTGTAGAAGTATCAGATAATTTTTTCAACACGCACAGAGAATGGTATGCTAGCGAAATGCAAGGAGATATTTGGTGAATCTGACAAAAAGTGTATTAGCTTATTTAGCTTGCAACAGCTGACTTTACCTGGGTAAAGTGGTAACCACCCTGCCTGTTCAGTTGCATATCATTTAAATATTGCACTGTTTGTTATAAGTAAGCCTTTAATAAATGGTGCCCATGTTGCTTGTAAGCACTTTTCACTAATGGAATAAGGAAGAATTATGTAGGACCGATAAACACAAAGTAATGTGAATTACTGTCAGACTGTCACTTGCTGGTGTGTAGGGTGTGCACAAACAGTAAAAGTAAGATGAATACATTTTTTTCTCGTTCTTGCCAACATAAATGCACACTCTTAATTATCTCACTTCAGATTTGCATGCCAGTGATTCAGTTTAGTGCAAAATGCTTCTTTAAGTCCCTCTAGCACAGAAATACATATAACAAAGTATTCTGATTTGACTGCATCCACACACTACGTCATTTACAAATGACAGCAGAGCTGTTTCTACATCTCCACTGCACAGTTGGTCACATGTACAGTGTGATGACTTGCACTAATCGCCCACTAAAGCGCAAAAAGGAGTCCACAAGTCAACAAGGAGGTCATGGTTTAAAAAAAAAAAAGTATGTTCCATCCTTAGAATGCTTCTCTAAATAGCCTTATTGCCAGAAGAAGTGCCTTATAAAGGTACAATAGCTGTTGGGTTGGCATCATCAGACAGTCTGATGCTTGACAAATCACCCTGAATATGGTTTGTTTGCTTTGTGAGGAAAATATTACCACTATAAACTCATATGAAACACCCACACCAAGGGCAGAGCAACGCGTACTTAAATATCAGAGAAAATATTAAAAGACGTAGCCAACTCTGAAATAAATGCAGTCTTCATCTTTAAAACATGCATAAAGTTCAATACGTTATGTCCACTCATTCGCTATCATCTGCTAGAGTGACATCGCACAGCCCATTTCTGTCTGTGTTTTCAACTCCTTGGGCTAAACATTTAGAATTTACTAACACTTGCTAATTATAGCCAATTTAATCAGATATAACATTATGTTTAGCATAAATGAATAGCTTCATAAATAAGTATTGAACTATATACTGTATATACATTATATAGAGAAATTATATATATAATGAACAAACAAATTAGAATTAAAACACATTGTCTCGCGGAGTCCAACTTGGCACGACGGAATGTTCCCTGATAGATATAAGGGTCTCACCTCTCCCACATCGCATGGTGTGTGATTCTTCACACACAATCTGCCAGTGTTTTAAAATAAAAAAAACATTTCTTAATAGCCTGCATGGTTTCCATGGTAATGACAAGGAAGTGAGTAATATAGGGTGCATTACATATCTGAGACATTACTCAATAGTCACCCAGCCTTGCCATATGCTGAACAGAGATGGCCTATAGACAGACAGAGTTCCTTTACTGTGCAGTTGTATGTAAGATTGAACTGACTTATTTGTGGGCATACGTGTAATACAGTAAGTTGGTGTGAGGTTTGCACTATGGCGACTCTTGGCGATGGCTTGTGGGTCGTAACCATCTTTGGGCAAAGTGAGGAGGGTTATTTAAGTGGAGAGTGCTACGTTCCCATTCTTTGTTTAACCTGCTTGTGGAAATACAGTGTTATTTCGAAACCGTTGTAACATACTGTCGCTTACAGTAATGGCTGCCATTGGTAAATTTGCCCCAAAAAGCAGACACAATTACACTCACATGTGAGCGCGCACACACACACACACGCACACGCACACACAGGTCCTGAACTCACAGCAAAACAGTAGTGTGCAGCTGAAACAAAGGAATGGCCAGGATGGGATATCCGCAAAATCTTGCTAACTTCCTGTAGCCACATTGAACTGTTGCAATACATTTGACGTTTCCCTTTTCTTACATACTGTTTCTTACATATGTAGTGTTTCGTTTAAAAACCACGACATTGTAATTGAAAACATTTAAAACATAAAGTGAGAGCAAAGAGAAAGTGTGGAACAATTCATAACTTGTTTGCATTGGACTGGCCGTTGCATTTCATGTTACAGT
Source organism: Amblyopsis rosae (assembly GCA_025399935.1). Classification (NCBI taxonomy): domain Eukaryota; kingdom Metazoa; phylum Chordata; class Actinopteri; order Percopsiformes; family Amblyopsidae; genus Amblyopsis; species Amblyopsis rosae. Next base: position 11,384 of record JAODTR010032374.1, on the reverse strand, counting down.
CCTTCAATCCTTAAAAAGGTTACAATTTGCTTATCAAAGACAAGCCGTTTAATTTGCATCGACAGCATTACAGAAAGGAAAAAGTATTTGAATATGGCATGAGAAGAGCCGGACTGTTTTCCTCGCCGTGTTTACAGAGGAGGAGAGGATAGGAGCAGAGCAGGAGCTGAAAACAAGGAGAGAGGCATAGCAGGAGGTATGCATGAAGACATAATAGGGAGTAAGGGGTTGGGTGTGTGCGCGGGGGGGGGCGCGAGAGAAGGGAAGGGAGGGGGGAGGGAAAAGGGTTTCCTCTCTCTCACTATCTCTCTCTGTCTCTCTCTCTTCCTGTCTGTCTTTCCATTTCTCTCTCTCTCTCTCTCTCTCTCTCTCTCTCTCTCTCGCTCCCTGCCTGTGTCAAATTGATGTTGGTATCCCAGCAGTCACTGTTAGAAAAAAAAGAAGAAAAAAAAGCGGAAGACCTGGGTATAAAAAGCTGCCTTGTCAGAAGGGGGACCCTCCTGAGCGTCTCTCGGCCACAGCATGAGCAGGACCTGGGGCACCAGGAGAGAGCGGACCTGATTAAGACCATGCCCAGCTTACCGGACAAACCCCCCAACCAGCACCGTTGCATCATGGAGCAGGGTGACAGGACACGAAACAACAATATGTGAGTATGGTATTTGCAGTGAGGCGAACCAGTCGATCTTTTGGCTCTTGAGGGAACCCTTTAGACCGTTAGCGTAACTAGTTGCCCTGAATCGCACAAAGGCCAGCGTCTACTGGAGATCGAGGATCGCAGATGTACAGATATATATACAAATATGCACTTTCCACAGATGGATGGTACACTAGACATACGCACAGCCGTGCCTTGTTAATGTCTTCTGAAAGTAGAGTGAGGGAAATTCTGTTATCTGACTGCGCTACGTCACACACACTCTTTTCTAATTACTAAATACCTGACATGCTCCTCTTGACACTAAATATACAGCAGTAAATCCAGCATGGATGTATTAATATAGTTCTTATCTCTTCACAGTGGAAAGAACTTTATGTGCCGACTCCAGTGTATGTTTTCACACCCGTCCGGTACAGAGAGGTAAGAAGAATGCTTTGCATCCAGTATATTTCAGTGTTAAAGTAGCCGGCCTGCTGCCGTCATTTCCATTTATGGCTGTTTGAAAATGATTCAAATGAACTAGAGACACCGTGTTTGCTTTGGCATGGTGCACGCACACGCATGAAAGTGTGTGTGCGCATGCACACACACACACACACACTGATGTATCAAAGATTTCACTTATTGTATAAGAATGTATGTAATAGTTGATTAGACACTTGCATTACAGAGCTGTCTGGCTTTAATTTGCTTAAGTTTTATTCTGGTTTAATACCCCAACTTGCATTCTCTCCCAGCAGGCTAAGTTTAGAGGATACCCAACAATGGGCACAGTCACTGGAAAGACTTCTGGAGTCTAAATGTAGGTTGTTGGCTCTTTCTACCCCTCTCCAAGGATGAAAATACTGAGAAAAGTAAATTATGTTTGTGAGAATAACCAATTTAAGCAAAAAAGCGCGTATTTGTGTTTGTTTCTCTGTGTGTCATCCAGTTCCTGTTTGTTTTCTGTGGTTGTCCTCAGATGGACTTGCAACTTTTCGTACCTTCCTGAAATCGGAATTCAGTGACGAAAACATTGCGTTTTGGCTAACCTGTGAAGACTACAAGCAAATCAAGTCTTCCTTCAAGATGTCTTCAAAAGCTAAGAAGATATATGAGCAGTTTATTAAAGCAGAATCTCCGAGAGAGGTACCTTTGAAATAAATAAATACATACATACATATTGTATCCAGATGTTTTCGTAATCAATTTATTTTAAACAAAATATGTTTATGCATTGCAAAAATATCGCTAGTTGTCCTTAGCTGATTTTTTAAAAGGCACTACTTTGAGTGTTGTAGAAGTGCTAGCAATATTTCTCTGACCCTTTATTGTTTTTCTCCGATCTCCTTGATATTATACAATTTCCCTTACCCCATAATGTGTAGACTTTTAATAAACTCAAATGTCTGCATAATGTAGAAACTAAAACTCTTGGCTCATGTCCCTTCATTCCTCACTACCAACTCCCTGCAGATCAACATCGACTATCACACCCGAGAGCAGATCAAGAGAAGCGTCAAGACTCCCACGGAGCACTGCTTTGATGACGCTCAGAAGATTGTTTACGGGCTGATGGAGAGAGACTCGTATCCGCGGTTCCTCCGCTCGGACATGTACAAAATCCTCCTGGAAAACCTAGCGGCTGATGATACAAACCTGTGAAGTGCACAACTGAGGAACGCATAGGAACACAACAAAAACTGGAACGTAGGGGCTCGTCCAGGAGTGAGCAACGAGCACAGCATCCCAGAAAAGGGACAGGAGGGTCGGTAAGACTCTTGGCCCAAGGATGTGCACGCGCACAAACACTGCATAGGGCCACGTTGAGGTGCTATGCCACCTCAAAGCCCTGAGATCAGACCTTTCATGAACTAGTCCCACACAATGCAACTCCGTGAGAAGAAGGAAAAGAAACAACAACAAAAAAACGCAGCAATTCTGATAATCGGTGGTGTCTGTGTTTGTACTGGGTAATACGTTTGTGTTCGCACTGCAGCTAAAGTGTAACAGTTTTGGCAGTGAATGCAGGCAACGGATGCCTGCCCATAGAGCTGTCAGAGAACCCCGCCTCCCTCCCAACCCTTAGCATGAAGAAGGGGTTTCTTGTGCTGGAAATTAAGATATTATGGGTTTGTGTGGATGTGTGTGCGTGTGTGTCTGTTATTTATTGCAAGAAAATTAATACTCAAATGTGTATCCCTGAAATGACAGCCACAGGATCGACTGTTATCTAAATTTGTGGTTCCAGAATGCTGGGGGAAAACCAAAGCATGTGTCCAGCTTTTTTAATTCTAATTCTTTTGTAAATGTTTCTTTTCATACACTCACCACATTTGCTGAGCACCTGTGTTTTGTGGTGGTGCCATCACATCCAAATAATTGACGGGCAAGTCGATGCAATGATTCCCTGTACATTTGACACATAACCCAGTACCCAGTTTCCTGTACAAAAAAAAGAAGAAAAAACTCAAAAAATTGGTCTGTGACCCAATACTCTTGAGAAACACTGGCCTAAAGGACTCCACTTATTGTATTTAGTGACCCCACTAAATACAATCACAAAAAAACTAAATATGGATAATATTTCATAGGTAGACAACCACTTAGTGCTACTACATGCACACTGGAATGCACTATTCTCAGAACTGAAATAACAAGTGATTTTCAGTATGAAATACTTTTTGTGCGACAAATATAGCCAAATGATATGGCTTGAGCTAACTCTTGATAAAATATGTTATTGCTACCAAAGCATGTTATGCAGAATATGTTTATTTAGTGTACTGAAACCCATGTTATGATGTACAGTATGCAATATGTTATTTATTTGGCATCCCACCTGTGTGTTTTATGATTTGCCTCAGTGCTTGTAACAAAAATACCAAGTGATAGCCTACATGCAATTAAATTATGAAGATACTGGGAATGAATAGTGCATTATGAATATTACAAATACTGTATTGAATATTTGTTTTAGCACACTGAGTTGCGTAGACAGTAAAACAAGTTATAATCATAGCCACAAGCATGTAAATATGAAATAAGCATATTTTGGTCTTGTGACATAGCCTTATTACTCAAGTGAAATATTTACATAGCCACTAAAAGAGTGCCATAAGGCTACAGGCCTTTCAGATAGAAATAAACTAAACGGTACTGAATCTTTACATTGCATGCAAGTCTCTCTGATGGGCATTTTGAATTTACCAACTATTTCTTCTCAGACGTTATAAACCGTTTGTTAAATTAAACCATTTTACATTCTATTTGTATTGACCTGTATCTTAAACCATTTTCAGTGCAACTACCATATTTAAGAGTTTATAAACATTGAAATGTATAATTAATATGATACACTGCTGATATCTGGATTTGTCTAAGAAAATGAGATAGAGAAAGCCCATTCAACAAATCAGTTTGGAGAGGATATAGTGTATATCTTGAGAACAAAAATACACACATATTGGTTACTGTAATTATGATTATCATTTTATTAAATCAGTGATATACATATTTTCAAGTGCATTATGATTTGTGATGTTTTGCAAACAAAGTCAAAAGACATATAGCAATGAAGGGCCATACACAACATTACTGCAATTGTTGTTAAAAATGTGTCCTAGGCCTATTGTATACAGTAGTTACATTACTTGGTTTCCTAATAGCTACAATATGCCTATAGTTTGTGCTGAATACAGGCTTACAAAATGTAATAAATAATATTTTAAAAACAATTACCAGAGCTGAATCATCTTTGACAAGTAGCCTACATTTACAGTACACATACTGTAACATTATTGTATAGCTGTGTTATTTTTGGTACAACATAATATAAAATTACATAAAATATAAGTAGCAAATATGAGTAATTAGTAAAAGGTCAAGTGTAAATTATAGTGGGCAATGTGCAGCAAATTACATACACAAATATAAAATACATTACAGTAATACATGTATCCTTGTGTTTAGCTAGTTTTTATACACATCCTTTTGAAAGGTAATTGGATTGGGCACGGTACTTCTATTCTTTCTGTTAGGAACCCAAATATTTTATAGACCAGACAAACTCTGCACCCACTCACCGTATATATAAGGTTTGGACAGACCAACTGCTTTAACGGAAACTTGGCCCGGCTCCCAGTCCACTTCTAAATGGACGGCTGCTTACACACATAACGTGCACGTCATAATAAACACACCGGGTGAACTCTGTGTCTTTGAGAAAGGGGCTACGCCAGTTGAGCAGAGTGAACGGCTCCAGTGCTTCTTCACCCCACACACACGCACACACGCACAGTGTCTGACGCATTTGCATCAAGACTAGAAGAAAATGTATTATTGTGGAGTTGTTGATAATGTGTATCATTAAAATGTCAACCCCCATTAAATGACCACAGCTGAGAACATCTTACCGTTCTTAAATAAACAATCATCCACAGCAGCGTAGTCAATGCTGGTAAATGTACTGTATTCAATAACATTGATCATTTAAACTAGGTACAAATTGATCTTACCAGGCTTCTGCTATGGGAAACATTTTACACCATGTACACAATACTCTATACAAAGAGTATTTTTAGGAGAAAGCCCTGCAACAGGTTTGCATGCAAATAGTGATACCTGGCTGGACAGATGTCACAAAGGGATACAATGCTGAGGCTTATGCGTTATCTACAGTGTGGAAACCAGCCCTACAGGTTCAAACCAAATCAGGCAGGTATTACGCATTCAACATGTGCTAGCCTGCGTCATATAAGAAAAGTAGTGGAAACAACTGTGCATATGATACCTTGCATATTCATACAGTACATCCTGTTTGTGTGTGTGTGTGTGTGTGTGTGTTAAAACAAACAAGCTTTAGATGCGATATAAGAAAAGAATGAGGTTTATCGTTTTCAATGCAAGATTAGCAAATTGTATGACGTATCTTATTTGCTCAAATGGGATTTCACTATGGGTTAATATTCAGCAACACCCCCAGCCCTTTCCTAAAAAAGTTTTGAAAATCATATTTATTTATTTTACTGTTTTGTGCAGTATCTCTGTTCCTAGGACTGTGGGGAAAAAACTCAAAATCCCCCTGGTAGAGCCCCCGAGCTTGAAGCAGACATACTCACAACCCTCTCTAAAATAAAAATGAATTAATACATCCTGCATGGCGGTTGTCAGTTGCATTATGATGCTATATAATCAGACGAGCACGCTGCTAAAGCTTTGCTTGTTTTTATGGAATAACCATAGAACTATAAGATATACCATGTTACCAGGTTGCATTAGTGTTTTAACTTTAATAAATAATGTGTTATAACCATAGAACTATAAGCTATACCATGTTACCAGGTTGCATTAGTGTTTTAACTTTAATAAATAATGTGTTATAACCATAGAACTATATTCTATACTATGTTACCAGGTTGCATTAGTGTTTTAACTTTAATAATGTGTTATAACCATAGAACTATAATCTATACCATGTTACCAGGTTGCATTAGTGTTTTAACTTTAATAAATAATGTGTTATAACCATAGAACTAAGCTATTCCATTTTACCAGGTTGCATTAGTAATTTAACTTTAATAAATAATGTGTTATAACCATAGAACTAGAATCTATACCATGTTAGCAGGTTGCATTAGTGTTTTAACTTTAATAAATAATGTGTTATAACCATAGAACTAGAATCTATACCATGTTACCAGGTTGCATTAGTGTTTTAACTTTAATAAATAATTTGTTATAACCATAGAACTATAATCTATACCATGTTACCAGGTTTCATTAGTATTTTAACTTTAATAATGTGTTATAACCATAGAACTATAATCTATACAATGTTACCAGGTTGCATTAGTGTTTTAACTTTAATAAATAATGTGTTATAACCATAGAACTAGAATCTTACCATGTTACCAGGTTGCATTAGTGTTACGACTTTAATAAATAATGTGTTATAACCATAGAACTATAATCTATACCATGTTACAAGGTTGCATTAGTGTTACAACTTGAATAAAGGATGTGCTGTCACAATGTGTCATATGATGACCATGACAGGATTAACACCTCACTGACGACACACCCTATGTAAAAAAAAGCACACTCCAATAAAGGAAAGTTGCTGTCAAAAGACAGTAGAGCAGCACAGAGAGAGAGAGAGAGAGAGAAATAAAATCCCATCAGAACATATCTTGATCGTAGAACAGTGTTCTGCGTTTCTTTACGTCATAGTTTCTTGACCTTAAGTTTAAAAATGGAACAGCGCATGAACACTCAGGGAGGAAATGTTTATGCTGGGTGAGCCTATCACTGCCTCAAGCAGTCATATCGGGGCACGGCTGTGTTTACGCAGCGATAGCCAATCGCCGTAGAGATTTGTCATTCCAAGGCCCGCCCCTTGCCTGTCACCGCCCCCACCCTGTCCCACCCCGCTAGTTCATAACCATTGGAAAACTATAAAGTTGTCTGGCAGGCAAGAGGGAGAACAGATGTTGAGGAGAGACATTACAGGGGGCATGAAAGAAATCCGGGCCAGTGCTTCCAGGACAATGGCCTTGGCAGATGAAAACATGAAAACATCCGACATGTCCACAGACAAAAAGGGAGTAAAGTAAGTTCATGCAAGGTGTTGTCTTGAGACTACACATGCATTATACCATACATACTTATACTGAAAAAACATAATGCAGGATGGTATTGTGTCTAAGCCATAATAATATACATTTCTTTTTATTTCAGGAGGAAAAACTGGAGAGTTAGATTAGGACTCTTCATGAAGATCAAGAGTTCCCATTCAAACTCTAGACCACAGATAAACAGGTCCTATAGGTAACGCCACACTGTCACTTTAAATGTATTAGTTTACACCATTTAAATATGGCAGCAAGAAAATAAATGATAGCATTAAGTATTACTCACAAAATACTGTAGGCCTATACAATGTTAATGTTACGCATGGTCCATTGTTTTGTTTTAGTGATCATTGAAGTAGTATCACGGCATGTTTCTACCTGGATGACTTAGGTGCTGCTAGTGCACATATCCCGGTCTTTTTTTTTTATTTCTTTTCCACAAATTAATGTGCTATCTTTATACAGACTATACACCTTTCTAATCTTCCTCAGGCCAACAGTTGAGGACGTGAATCAGTGGGCACAGTCATTTGACAAACTACTTAGTCACAAATGTGAGTATCACTCTGTATACATATGGTCTCAAAGGTCACATAATTTGCCTTGAAAAAGTATGCAGGCTGCAAAATGACTCCATTCACATTGCTTGTTTCAGACGGTGCCGGTCTTATCTTTATGCTGGATTTTCCTTTTTCCTCCCAATCTTCAGATGGAAAATCTGCCTTTTATGTATTTCTAAAGTCTGAGTTCTCTGAAGAAAATATTGAATTTTGGACAGCCTGTGAGGATTTCAGCACTATCACATCGCGAAGAGAGTTGGTCTTGAAGGCCAACAGCATATACGAAGAGTTCATTCAAAATGAATCTCCTAAAGAGGTAACAATTATAAAGGATTTGTTAACACGAAATGTACCAAAAGATCTTAAAAATATATAAATATTACATAATGGCACTGTATATGGTCAAATTTCATAAGTGACTTTTTGCACAGGAATGTGTTAGACACATTTCGTTTGCATTGTATTACAGTATCAACGTCAGTCTCATGGTTTATTTTTTTCACAGATCAACCTGGATTTTCACACCAAAAGCACAATTGCCCAGAGTCTGAGCAAGCCCACTGCAACCAGTTTCCTGCCAGCGCAGAAGAAGGTTTACAGTCTCATGGAGAACAATTCTTATCCCAGGTTCATCAGCTCTAATCTCTACAAAGAACTGTGTTCAGCTGCCCAAGAAAAAACACAAACAATCTAGGTGCTAGTGTAACCATACACTTGAGAGTAATTTGTTTACTATGTGCGGATGAAGAGCAAAATGGACTTTTATTCCACACAACGCCTTGGAATAGTGGAACAGATGCAAATCCTGGTGTTGAAAATTATGGAAACATGCAAATCTACACTAGCTAGACTGTATTTTCAGAAGATCTTATCTTTTCTGCATTTCACACACAAAATGAAATATGGATTGAAATAACATCCTCATTGTATGATTCAATATGGACTACTTAGAACGTTGTAAAATTCTAGGTACAATTCTGACTACATATCTGTGATTACACTGTGAAAACAAAATAGGCCTATGTATTTTCAATAGTTTTTTTATTTTAAAATGTTAAATTATATATATATATATATATATATATATATATATATATATGTGTGTGTGTGTGAAAAAAGTGAAAAAGCTATAGAGTGACTGAAAACACCGTTTACACGTGGAATCTGTAGCCATACAGGAAAAACATTGGTAAAAGGTGGTTTAATAATGAGAGACATACCATGAAGCAATGCAAATAAGCTACTGTAATGTTGAATGTGTGCACTGCAAGGACTTTATATGAAGGGCAGCTGGATTGCTCTAGAAAATACATTATGCTGAAATGCCTTGTTACAAAAAAAATAAATAAATAAATAAAGCAATGTTTTGTTACTAAAAAAATATTTCACTTGGTATTCATTTATGTAGCAATAATAATGAGCACATTTGTAAGGTTTGTGAAAATGGAGATTGTAATTGAATATGTACCATGTAATGCCAGGTGCACTAATTTTGTTAATATTTTTATAAACCAGCCTCAAATTTCTACTACTGTATATTTAATGCAGGCTAGCAGTCTCAGCCACTTCTGTCCTATAGCACTATGTAATGTATTAACCAACTCTGTGCTGAATGTCTGACACATATACCTGTTTAAGATCAACACAGACTTTCGTGAAGTGGTAGTCGATTTTCATTAGATGTTATCCATAATTTCTGGTGCGACACTAGTGTGCTGCTATCTAACTTTATTAAATGTATAAACCTAAAACCGTAATTTACAAATTTGACAAATTTACAAGTCTGTCTTGTCATTTAGTTTTCCAACAAATTCCTCGACCTAAGTTTAACTTCCGACTTCGTCAATTGAAACACCTCACCTGTCAAGTAGGGCGGGTGTTGACGCAGTTAGAGGGAGCTGTGTCCCAGACTATACGTATAAAGGGTGGCTCTGCAAGACCAGGATAGCCCTAACCTCCATGTTCATCAGGATCAAGTTCTGACTTCTGCACTGTAACCATGTTACGTAACTGTTTGCTGCTGCTATTAATTGAATAGGTGCCCCCTGCATGCCCATATAGTCACATCACATCACACAGAACTGTGCCCGAGACTTGCCGTTAAGTGTTGACTTGGTTGGAATTGGTTGAGATTTTTTTCCATAACTACAAATGAGCCATGGTGCCCCACAATAAACTAAAATATGATTTTGCATATGCAGACTGTCATGGTCGGGGCCATGGGCCACGGGTCAAAAATGGACAAAGTGTCTTTGAGCAAGGCACTTATCCTAACTGTTCCCAGTGTTCAGGCGGTTCCTTGCATGGCAGCCATCACCATCGGTGTGTGAATGGGTGAATGTGAGGCAAAACTGTAGAGCGCTTTGAGTGGTCGGAAGGTTAATAAATGCAGTCCATTTACCATGGTTGGAAGGATTCAAGGTGTACCTTAATGCCACATTATCTAAACAAGTGTAACATTATTTCAGCTATGCCACAATTTGCCTTTCAGTTGACAATCTGCCAAGTGCCAACTACTATTGCACAACAAAGTATATAAACACAACTGTTCTGCAATCCCACAATCTAATCCACATTTGTAGAAAATGTTGTTCCTGTTTATGAAGGTGAACGTCACCGGTTCCTGTAAGAACGGTCCCATGTACAATATACTGTAAGTACAGGAGAAAAGGGAACTCCAAGAGAGCTAGCCAAGTCTGCTGACTTCTGGCTGCTGTGCGTCGATGACAGTTGTTGCTAACCACAAACTCACTGTGTAACACATCTGATGCTCTTAAAAACACGTTGTAAACTGCCTGCTGGGAAATTTCACAAGCACAAATAAAACCATCTAGAATAACACCACAAACCCCAGACATGAATGTATAACGCACCAGTTCTCAATGTGTAGGCCAGGGCCCTCTGAGGTCACAAGGAACATATGGCTGTTGAAACACTACAATTAGAATGACTCGTTCTCTCATAGGAATTAATTTAATAAAAAATGGCAACACAAAAAATAAACACCTCCCTGTGCTCATGTAAAAATTAATACACTACGTTAAGTCAAAGAAAGTTCATGTGTTATGGAAAAGCAATTAGTGTAAGTCAGTTCAAATGTTCTCAAATGTACTCCTGCAAGATGGATTTCTGTGAGGATAAACACATGTTCTTGTGCACGTGCCGTGACTTACGCAGATACACTAAAACAATGTTCTCTGTGTCTCGGGACGACCGTGTAGTTCAGCCACAATGAATCTTGGCAACTGAGCAGTGAACTCAGGTCCAAGCATCACTTAACACACGAAGGTAAACAACAGAGACAAAAATAGAAACGTCCAATTAAGGGCTGACCACTATAAACACACCAAACTACGCAAGCCAACAAATAATACTAAGTACAATGTGTTCCCTCTATAAATCACCCTAATAATTGCAAATTGTCTTATAATTTTAATAAAATAAAAAAACATTTATAAGATAAAACAATGACTATTTACCTCTCCGGGAACCATCACCTTATCGTGGTGGAGAGGTTTGTGTGTCCCTATGATCCTGAGAGCTGTGTTGTCT
>JAODTR010032344.1:0-21499 GCA_025399935.1 Amblyopsis rosae | reverse complement strand
ATGGTAGCGCTCCACCTCCCGCACAAGTTCTGGCTCCTTCCCCCACAGCGAGGTGACATTCCACGTCCCCAGAGCCAGCTTCTGCCGCCCGGGTCTGGTCCGTCGAGGCCCCTGACTTTCACTGCCACCCATGTGGCAGCGCACATCATTATATTCAAATAATATTTTTGGGTTGCCTTTATAGCAGGAAAACATTGCGGAAGAACGAATAACAATAACTTAGCCATTGTATTGTTGTTCTATTAAATTACGGCATTTAATGTGCATAATAAACACACTGTATGTTGGCACTAATGTTTTTGAACACATTTATTATATTAAAAGGAGGAAAGTAAATGTGAACCTCTAATTCCCTTCTGTGTTTATAGGTATAGTAAGTCATTCTGGAGAAAGATTGCCATTATTTGAGCTTGACCAAAACAAGAAACCTCTCCCTTCAACGCCATAGGGTGGTCCCTCAGAAGCTCCGCCCCACACAATGGACACTCATTACCAAGGTGGGGCTAGTGTTGTGTGGTGCGGTCTGCACCACTTTGTTTGTGTTCCCATTCACAGAGCCAGGGCAGCGTAGAAACACCAGATTATGCTTTCAGCGCACACACGGAACGGCCTGCTAGCGCAACATGAGCGGATATTCGCTGAAATTGACAAAGTGTATTATCTTCCAATCGCTGACCCTGTGTTGTTCATTGGAACCTGAAAACCAAGAATAGGCCCTATCCTGGCAGAGTGAGTGAGTGTGTGTGCGTGCGTGCGTGCGTGCGTGTGTATTTATGTATAGGCGGGGTTGAGGCAATCAGCCAGTACATAGATCACACTTGTCTACAGCATGGGAGCGGCAGCTCAACACAGCAGAAACCTGCCAGCAGACACGACATGATCAGCAATGCTCTCAACATGAATAGAGCTCCGTCTCTAAGAGCATATCATTAAGAATAAAAAGCTTTGATGTCATGGGACCAAGGCTGTTTGTACAGCATGTAGGTGTGGTGTGACAGTGCAGCACTTCCCTTGACTTGATGCGTGCAGTAAAACTAAGCTTGGGGGGGTACATCATTGCAGGATACTTAATGCATTCATACAGCATGAAGATTCACCTACAACGCATCGTATTTGAAAGCACAACCTCGCTCCTTCAAGAGCAAGACTAAATAATGCACAGCATCATTGTCATTTGTGGAAGCACCGTAGAAAGAAGTGTTAAAGTTGGAGTCAGGGATGCTGGACAAAGATTGTTGATACTGAACACCTTTCCCTTCAATGCCACATACACCCTCACGGATTCTGACGCTGAAATTGGACATGCAATGCCAAAGCTGGGATAGGGTTGTGTGTGGTTGTTGGTTTGTGTTCCCATTTACAGAGCCAAGGCAATCTAGGAACACCAGATTATTTTTTCTGCGCTCACACAGAATGGGAAGCTAGTGAGGAGAAATTCACAGAATTTTACAAAAAGTGTATTTGCTTACAATCACTGACTCCGCCTTTAAGGTGCTTTCTTACGAGTGACTAACCTTGGTGAACCCCCCACATGACCAAGACCTCATCTCTCATCCCATACTGGCAAAGCTGGCAAATTGCCTGTGCTATTTCTGTGTGACAGAGCACAGAAAAAGTCTAATCCCCACCTATATTACAGTACAGGTTCACACTTATGAGACCACCATAAAGACCAAAGAAAGAAAGACCATTAATATTTGATGCCTGAATTCTGCTCAAGCTAAGGTGCACTTTACTGCAGAATACTTTAGATAGCGACATGTTGGTGGCTAGAGAACGTTCATTGGGCTAACAATGGACCATCTAAACTATAATGCAAGACATTCCAGCCTGTGAAGAGGTCACAGAGAAGTGACTGTCAATACAAATGAATGCAGTGTTTAGTCAAGTTAGAGCCGTGCAATGATAAACTACCATTGTAAAAAAAAAAACTGACATTGAGCCCACTTTCAACCTTAGAACTGCAGGAGGCTGGGAGAGAGAACACCATAGTCTTTGTCAGGGGTTAGCGACAATCAACAGGGCTTTCATGATGTTGAAGTGAGAAAAGGCAGAGAATGTGGCAGTTAACATGAAAACAGCTTCTTTATGTAGCAAAGGAGCTGAGGAAAGATAATTTAGTGACAAAAAGGCTTCTAAATAAAGACCTGTCATTTTGGTTTACGTAGAGCTACAGTCTGTTATGGATCTCCAGACAGTATGCCTCTTATTGAGATCAAATAAAGCTAAATTTGCCAAGAATAGAACCCTGTGACCAGCACGTTTGAAAAAAACTCACTGAAAAAAGCAGATGTTTACGCTGAGGTTTCAGTCAGGGACGGTCCATAAACAGAAGATGGAAAACAGTGACCGCTAGGTTTGTGTGCCAGTCAAATATCAACCTTGAAAACCACCAGGTGTGTGTGTGTGTGTGTGCGCTCGTGCTGCACATCCAGACTGGTTATAACAAACTGGTTATAACATTGACAGCACTAGCAGCAGCCCACTGGTGGTTTCTCTGCCCATTAAACGCCCTACTGCCGTGTACAGTATTGTAAGCACGGAGCAAGGAGACAACATCTGAGTGTTCAGCTGCAGGCTCTGTGGTCAGGGTCTCAGTTTAAACAGAGCCCTGGCCTGCTTTATTAAGCAGCTCAAGAGGCCTGGGCCCTCCCTCTACGACCGCAACGTCACAACAGGCCCGCCGTTCAGCCAGCGGCAGCCACTCAACTAAGAGAATACAGATCATGCTCCCCACATTGCTCTCGACCAAATTAATTCCTCCTCCACATTTATCCCGTGTCAGAGAAAGCATTCTGTTTCGAGTGGTGTCGGAGAATTATCTCCATCCATATTTGTGTGTTCGGCCGTGCTGTTGGCTAATGAGGGCCTGTTTGGGAGAACTGACACTGACAGCTCCTCTCCTCACAAGTCTTTGTCGTGGTGTGTGTGTGTGTGTCTGTGTGTGTCTGTGTGTGTGTGTGTGTGTGTGTGTGTGTGTGTGTGTGTGTGTGTGTGTGTGTGTGTGTGTGGGGGGGTTCGGACAGCAGGCTCCCACAAAAATGTGTCTGCCCCCTCCACGCTGGTGTGGTGTACCTGCAGGCTACACGTAGCTAAAAGACACAGACTGTAGCCACATGTGGCCCTGTCGTTTGCCAATAAACAAGGACTGGGCAGAGCTCTAACAAGATGACAATAACCACACAGCTATTGCTATATTTTATGGTCTAGCGGTGGTGCAGCCTTACTGTAGGTGTAACCTTTACATGTGTGCATTTAGGATTAGCACACAGCAGCATTAGGCAAAACAACCAGCTCTTACGCAGAATAAAACCGACGGCCTCGGGACACAAATCTCACTTGTAATGCTGCAACATAAACGCATGTTACATTACCAGCGTCAGACACAGCGTACGGCTGGGCGAAAGGAATGCTCAACTGAACCGCAGCGGCTAGCTGGGAATGAATGTCACACAGCAACATCGCTGTGTTCAGCCACTCCCACAGCCCAACAAGAACACTTTACACCACTAATCCCTAGACCTCTCTGGAGCATCGTATAGAGGAGCTCCAGGATGTCAACCTTCCATCTCTGGTCCCGGCTGCCTCCGGAATGAGGAACAGCGGGGCAAGGACAAAGTTGAGTAAACAAGCTCAATCCCTTCCATCGGTGCGAGGGCCGCGAGCCTCCCTGCCTCCGCTGCCATTAATTTCATGGCCGCTGGGGAAGATTAGACTGCAGCCAGACTCCACGCCACTGAGTGCACCGCACGCAGCACACAAGCATGGATCATGCCATTGCGGGGCTCCGGAGAAACGCCTCTGGCCGGGCTAGGCTCATTTTGCAGCCGTCGGCTCCATATCCCACGTAATTTACTCACCGCTTTCATTCAGCGTCTGTCTGTGTCTGTCTGTGTGTCCGTCTCTGTGTCTCTGTCCATCTGTCTGTGCCTCTCTCTCTCTGTACTGTATGTGTGTCTCTCTCTCTGTCTATCTGTCTGTGTCTCTCTGTCTCCATCTATCTGTCTGTGCCTCTCTCTCTGTCTGTCTGTGTCTGTATCTGTCTGTGTCTGTCTGTCTGTCTGTCTGTCTGTCTATCTGTGTCTATCTGTGTCTCTCTTTCTCACCAGCGACAGAGTCTGGCAATAGTCTCTCACTCTTAGCTGATAACCTGTGTGCTTGGCAGGGAAATAGGAAGGCAAGAGATGAATGGTGGTGAGAGGCAGAGAGAGAGAGAGACCGAGAGAGAGAGTCACAGACAGAGAGACAGATGAGGCCGACATGGAGATGAGAAAGAGACAAAGAGATAGAGCGAGGAAGCGGGAGGCAGGAAGCAAAAGAGATGTGGAGAACAATAGAGACAGAGGGAGGGGGGTGGAGAGCAGATACAGTACCTATTAGGTAACAAAGTGAACACTTCCAATTAGTACTGCCTAAAAACATTAGGTGAAAATCATGATGCTATAGGTTCTCACCTCATTATGTTCTGGCCGCCAGCAACCCTAATAACAGGCTGCACACACACACACACACACACACACACACACACACACACACAGCTGCCATCTCTCTGGCTTTGGGACAATCTGAGCAAAGCTGAACAAATGGTAGCAGTTACAACAAACTGTACAATGTTCACTGAAATTCAAGGCAAGAAAAGAACTGTACAGTACAATCTAGCTCATGCATACTACATAGTAGCATGAAAGCTTCTCTTTACCATGGGGAATGGAGCAGGGGTAATTCCTGGATGGATCTGCCCCCTCAGGGTAACCCCTCACGGTAGCACAGCTACATTACAGATATGTTTCTCCTACTCTTTTTTAGGGTTGTGTATTGTTTCAATTTAATCAAATCTAGTTCCGATTCTGCTTATCGAATCAGGATCTTATCGATTCCCAGTTCCGATTCCAATATTTTTGGGAGAAGAAATACAGCATATTTTAAGAGCGAAAATTTCCAAACTTTTCATTTAGGCTATAATCAGTCAAATCAATGTCAATGTCGGTGACACTGACAGGATTCAGGAAGGTTTCTTTTTCCCTTAATTTATAAAAAATAAGATAAATAAGAATAGCCTTTAAAATGTGGATAGGTGTTAATGCATTTAATTATTATAATTACATACTGTAAGTTTACAGCATAGAACTATACAAGAACAGTTTACAAAGGTGAGTAAATTAAAAATTACATGTTTACCAGCTGGTTTGAACTCAAGAACATTATAACTTTAACATTTAGGCCTAGGCAGTGGTGTAGTCCACGTGATATGCAGGTATACGCCGTATACCCACCTGGAAAGGTAAAAGATTTGCGTATACCAACTTACAAATGCGCAAGGATACGTAACAACAACATTTTGTAACGTTCACACTTTCATTAATTAATTAACCTCTTTGTCTGTGTTACCAACATAGAACTGTGTGTTATTAACGGTTGCGCCTCCACACGAAGCTGCTCTTCGCACAGAGAAGCGCAGTGCAGATTCACCATGTCTCAATGAGGACGTTATACGCTACCGGAGTTCGAGGAACGGACTCCCCCTAGCTAGCCCTGCAACATATATTTTTCGAACTGGTTGATTTTTCTAGCTTCATAAGATAGAAAAATTGAATCGGTAACAAATCGGTGAGACTTAGGCTTTGTATGCTCAAAGGGATGGTTCATGTGATTTTGTTTGTTGTGATCGCTTTCGTCATATATACGGAAGTTGATCTAATGGATGTGGGTTAGGAAAGAAACAAGAAACAGACGCCTAAAAGAAGTAAACAGAAGTGTCTCATCAGTTCTAGCCATCCATCTTTATCCGCTTATCCAGAGTCGGGTCGCGGGGGCAGCAGCTCCAGCAGGGGACCCCAAACCTCCCTTTCCCGAGCTACATTAGAAAGCGCTGACCGGGGGATCCCAAACCGTTCCCAGGCCAGTGTGAAGATATAATCTCTCCACCTAGTCCTGGGTCTTCCCCGAGGCCTCCTTCCAGCTGGACATGCCTGAAACACCTCCCAAGGGAGGCGCCCAGGGGGCATCCTTACCAGATGCCCGTACCACCTCAAATGGCTCCTTTCGATGCGAAGGAATAGCGGCTCTACTCTGAGTTCCTCACAGATAGCTGAGCTTCTCACCCTATCTCTAAGGGAGAAGCCATGAGAAAGCCTGAGAAAACCCATTTTGTCCACTTGTACCCGTGATCTTGTTCTTTCGGTCATGACCTACCCTTCATGGCCATAGGTGAGGGTAGGAAAAAAAATTGGCCGTTAGATCGAAAGCTTTGCCTTCCGGCTCAGCATGTCACCACGGTGCGATAAAGTGATTTCAATACTGCTCCCGCTGCTCCAATTCTCTGGCAAATCTCCCGCTCCACAGTCAGCTCACTCGCGAACAAGACCCTGAGGTACTTAAACTCCTTCACTTGGGGTAAGGACTCATTCCCTACCTGGAGTAGGCACTCCATCAGTTTTCGGCTGAGAACCATGGCCTCAGATTTAGCGGTGCTAATCCTCATCCCAGCTGCTTCACACTCTGCTGCAAACCGATCCAGTGAGTGCTGGAGGTCACGGAACGATGATGCCATCTGGACCACATCATCTGCAAAAAGCAGCGATGAGATCCCCAGGCTACCGAACCGCAACCCCTCTCCACCACGACTACGCCTCCATATCCTGTCCATGAGACCAACCCCCACTTGAAACATGCCTATTTCTTTCTTAAGTGAGGCCACACTTTTGACCGTTTAGCGAGATCCATCTTTCACAATGTTGGTGTAAATGTATGCTAGGTTCTGAAATACACTGCAACGATGACATGTACAGCGTGATCGGCAGATATGGCTATGCATAAGCTAAATCTCTTTCTAATAACTAAATCGCATTTTGGAACAGACTAGCAGAACCAAAATTGTATTTATTTTAAGGCTACCCGGTTCTGTCCATGCGAGTTTCGGTACCCAACCCTGCTCTTTATGATATCCTTTCCTGCTGTATTATGTAGGCACAGGTAGGTAAAAAAAATAAAGCAACCACAGCTACCAAAGTGCAACTGTAACTTGTGTTAGTGCAACCACACTATTGGCTAATTAGATTAATGACTGTTTCAGACTGTTTCTTCTTTAATGCCAATTCCAACCGCATTATTTTCCATTACACACTTTTCCCATAGAGTTCGACTCAGAATAGGTGGTTTGTCACTTCTATATAATGTCTTTGTCCATACTACTGTCACCATTTGGGTTTGCCAGTAGACGAAAATCTTTCAAAAAGGAAGCAGATGGAGGTTCAAAGGCCACAGGCCCACAGGAGGTTCTAAAGCGGTCAGCATGGAGCGGGCTATTTGTAAAAGAGCTCTGTGTAGGAGCTCCCACAGTAATGGGGGAAATATGGATCAGGGGATCCATTTCTTTGTTGCGCAATAAACAAAATAAAAACATCACAGAGTGAAATTCCCATTTCACACTGTGGATGATATGACTCCTGAGATTAAGCATTTAATCATGTATCATTGCAACATCCGTCAGGAAAAGTGGGTTTTTAACAAAGATTTTTTTATCAAATCTGGAAAAGAATTGATTTACATGACATGAAGCCCAAAAATGCACTGTTATATTGCCTTAGTGTTATAAATCTTACAAAAAAACTGGCATTCCCGCTGAACTACCGCTATGCCTCTCAGCTCTTCTCTTCAATATAACACTCCAGAGAGTGGAGGTAGTGCTCCATGATGCGGCAAAGTGGCTCATGGGAAATGCAGTCTTTACCTTGGGGAAACTCATCACTTCCACAAAACTACTTGTAGTGCCTCTGAAGGACAATAAAAAAAAAAACAACACCACCATTTAACCCACGGAGAAAAGTAAATTATGAGATGTAAAATGTCCAAAACTATTTAAAAAAAAAAACGAATTGCTTTTGTCTCTTCTGCAAACTGATGACTTAATGATACTGAGGCAGTACAAACAATGCCATACAAGAACGGTCTTCCATATCCACAACCAGTATTTCACTTTTATGGATGGGCGGCTGCCTAAGAAATAAAGCTTTACCTTATATGCATTGGCGTACTGTGACAATCACATTGAGGCATCAGAAAACACACATTTCTCCAACAAAGTATGTTATATTAAACCAGACAACAGCATAGCCTGTCTACAGTGAGCATGCTAACAAGCTAAAGATCCACACAAGTGGAATGGGGAAGCATTTGAAAACCCACAAGAGGACCGTCAGATAGTTAGTACAGCCCTCTGCACCTGGAGAAAGCAATTAATGTCTCCCATGTTACATCTGTTTAGACAAACGCACAGAAGATGATAATCTGATAATGCCAGGGGACTCTATCTGCTTCCCATCCCACCTACACACTTTATCAGTATCCTTTCTATGACCTCACGCAGGAACTCCTATTTCTTTCGCAAAATAAACAGATACATCAAAAAGGCCAACCGTAAGTGCTAAAAGAGCAAGAGTTTCACTTAAAACATGAAAAGAACAAAAACAGTGTGGCAACAGACAATCTACAAAGGTAGATAGGTTGAATGTCTTATTTGTAGTGTGCTAGACTGTACTTTGCAACCCTTCCGTAAAGTGCAATGTTCAAACGCTACACTCGACTTTTTTCACATCCTATTATGCCAGATGTCTTGCAAGGCCTCTTACCCAGGACAAACCTATTATTTGAGTCTTCGGTTTTATCCACAAAAAGCATATTTTTGTCATCTGAATTCAGAGTTGACAGCTCCTCACCATCTCTTAACTGGATTATGGACTATAAAACCCAACGCCACCGCACACCTGCAGATTTCAACTCATTTGTGAATCCAATTACATCACCACTGGTAACTGGCATCAACACCATCTATATTCTGTTTTTATAAATTAGCACTTGCACACTCAATGTTTTAGATTACCTTACGTTCTGGCACAACTAGCATTCATAACGGTGTTTGACCCTTCAAGGGTTCACAGTAGTTGCAGAAAAATGAGGGATGAGCAGGATTAAATTACCTGATTTAGATTAGAGCGAGAACTTGGATTTTACATTAAAAATGTTTTATGATTTTGAACATGAGGAGAAGTGTCTGTAAATGTACATGGCCCATGGTGTCCTCAGTAACTCCACAGCCATGGAACAGTTCCCAAAGTGACCCAAATGCTGAACTCAAACCAGCATTCCAGCAGCTCAAAATAGACATGGCTATACAAAATCTGAATTGAAACTGTACTTCATTTAAAACAAAAATATATACTGGATGCACCAACTATTGTTTATAAAGGAGCATAACTAATTTGCTAACTGAGATGTCGGCACAGAAAACACCATGCGGTTCTTCCAACAGCAACAGACATCGGAAAGCACAGTGCATCATACAGGGGCTTTTTTGAGCTCACACCCCACCCCCTTCAGCAGTACTAAATGACATTTTTGATAGGGCTGTTTCTGTGTTATGAAAGCCTCTGCACACACAGCATAGAATTCTGCGTCACAGTGGGGATCTGTGAGACCGGGTTTGTTTATGCCAAATGGAAAGAAACACCCCTGAAATAAGAGCCACCACAGAAGAAGTAAGAAAATAGTGATCTTAATGGAAAATTCCAGGGGTAACCTAACCTCTGAAGCTCTTTTTCAAAATGTGTAGTTTATGTAAATAAATCAGGGGTCTTGCAGACAGGAAGCTAAATGCCTTTTTTCAACATTCAGAAAATGTCTGAAAGTTTCATTTATGGCTAGAATGGCATATAAACAAAACACAGAGAGACCCTGTTGCTTTATTTTTTAATTAACCTAACAAATTACTATATTCCATCCTTTCCAGTATAATTTTGGTTTTCATGTGGCCCCTCTCTCTTTCCTTGCAAGCAATTTCTTACACCTGTAGTAAGGGCCACATAAATCTGGGTT
Organism: Amblyopsis rosae; assembly: GCA_025399935.1. Lineage (NCBI taxonomy): Eukaryota > Metazoa > Chordata > Actinopteri > Percopsiformes > Amblyopsidae > Amblyopsis > Amblyopsis rosae. The sequence goes on along the minus strand of JAODTR010032344.1, from coordinate 11,629 downwards.
TTCAGTCTCTATTACGGTGGAGTGATGGCTGCTCTCCAGACAGGCAATCTCAGCGGACGCCTCCATTCCATGGACCCTAACCAGTGAACCATAACTTCAGCTTCCTCTGTCTCTACAGGGGAAATGTTGGCGGACGGGTTTAGACTCTGCAGAAATATTCCAATGACAGCTGCAAAACTGTAATAAATGACATGGATCGCATTATGATTAGGATTTGCACAAATAAGCCAACATGAAATATGTCTGTTCCTTTTGATACTTAAAGGTCAACACCAGCATATGCATATGCATGAGAAACACAGTATTTACATAAAAATGAAATCTGGTGAAATCAATTAATCACCCAATGACATACAGTATATGAAGGAGGTGCTTTTCCTTTATTATCAGGCCTAAGTCAGCAGACATACTGGGATTCAATCTCAGAATAAGCAGCAGTGGACATGGATACTGTCAGAGATGTACAGCTGTGTCCTTTGTCCCTCTGGTGATCCATCACGTTATGTGGTCTGCAACTTCCAACTGCCTGTCTTGAGAGCATCAGTACATGGAAAACCCTACACATTTGTTATGGATAATCCCATTTCTACAACAGCTACCAGTTTATTCTGAGATCCAGTCAGAATTATGAGGGCTTAGTTGAAATGCTAATATGTTACATTGACATCTTAAGTGGAAAACATCAATATCTGGCCTATAACCAGGACTGTTCAACACCCATTTGTGTATATGGCCAAGGAGTATGTAGGAAGTTTTGTTTTTAAATACATATTCTCCCATGCTTTCTCCATATGTCACCTGCTTCCACCAACTGTCTATGAGTGAACCACACCCTGTCTCACACCATTTTCAGAAAATACAGCAAACCCATTCCCTTTCAATGTTCCTGTAGCTCCTGTGCTTGCTTCCACAGTCCTTAGTTCCTATTCCAAGGCTCTTTGCATGCTTCCTTATCTTCAAAGTGTTGTGGAACAAAGAGCTCCATCAGTCAGGTGGCTGGAGCCCCAGAGAGTCCCAGAGCTGGTTGTGAGATGCCTCCAGGCTGCCAAACCACTCTTATTGTTTTAAACTACACAACTCACAGTGCCTCTTCTGTTGCTGCTGTTTTAGATGGTGCTCACAAGGATCAACAGCAGTCTTTCCTTCAACTGAACTGAAAAGATTTGAGTTTCACTTAAACTTGTCAATCATGAATCTGCACAAGGCCAGGCCACACATTAAATAGACTCAAGTACAGATTTTGAACAACAGATTTGAATAGACAAGACACAGCAATTAGGCTTCACATTATCAGCATGCGACAGAGATGTAATGTATGTGGCCAGATACAGAGATAAGACCCTAAAACAATGACAGATAGGATAGGCTAGGGTGATAATAAATATATAATCCATAAATGGAAAGAAACTTAAAGCGGTTTCCCAGATACAGTAGGGTGTAAGCATAGTGTTATACTACAAAGGCATTTAAAACCAGATGTAAACCAGAGGACTGCATGTGCTTTGAATTACAGGAAAAAAGCAGGTAGATCAATCTGTTCACAAGTTACAAGCATGCGACCAAGCTTTTAAAACAGCTGGTGGTGCTAAAGAGATCGTTACCCATAATAATAACAGTATACAGTACAACAGTACACTGTGAAATACCTGTCAATATATCAATATAACAGCATCATAATACCAAAGAAACTGGAGATCTGGATTAAAGAAAGATATCTGCAGCATTACAGTGTTATAATTACTACAGTATAGACTATGTCTCGACTGGGGACTCCTAACCAAAAGGTCAAGGATCGAAGCCTGCCTTCACCTACAATTCCCCTCACCCTGCATGTAAAATACTCCAAGCTGCCTTGGACAGGAGTGTGTTTGTACATTTCCTATTGCCCTCTTGTTCAGCCTGCCTCCTTAACTCTCCTTTCTCTTAAAAGGGGTGCAGAGGTGGTGACCACTCAAGTATCAGCGGGGTGCAGAAGAGGGGGGTGGCACAGGTGATAAAGCCATATTGACACCTACAATGGTCACAGACATGCTTATCCTGGACCAACACTGCTGAGGCAAAAGTGCTGAGTCATACTCTCCCTGACCACCATCGTGCATTTATACTTGTCCTCTGGGAAATCTTCTGACACATTTTCCAGAATGTTTCCAAAATGCCTCGGAAATCCACATTCACAGAGTGTGACCCAGTCTTTACCAACTTTACAATTTTACTCAGTTACGAGCGTTTTGTGATTTCTGTTTTTTGTAATAATGTAAAGCCATTACAGAAACACAATCCATTATGCATGCTTCCAGACATGGCACCTTGTGTGAGATTATGTGTCAAAAACTTAGGCCATATTTGGCACGATACATGACGGAGAATGTGGGTCTTTTTACAGTGGGTGTTATATTACTTTATAGGCCGCCCGCAAAACAGTACATCTGGTTAATATTTGCTAGCACATCACAGATGGTGAAAGCGGGGGCTTGATCTATGTCTGTTCACTCCTCAAAAACACCCCGCCTGTTTTCAATTTACAGAATTAAATGTGATCAATCCTCAAACAAGCTGTAGGTTGAAAGACATACAGTACATAATGTCACATCAAAAATGTCTGCAACTTGGCCAATGCTTTTGGAAGTGAGAAAGCAGTGACCCCAGAATAAATCAGCATTTTTTATTTAAAACGGAATACAATGAGCAAACGTAAAGCCTTAAACTTTGTAACTAGGCTATTAACCCAACTAGTTGCTCTCCTCCTTATCAGCAAAACTGGCAAATGGCCATTAGCTTGAACTGCTAAGAGGCACAGAGCGCAGCTTGAATACACAGAAATGCTGCTCATACTCAAGAGTTTAGTTTCAGAGGTTTTCGCGGACCATATGGACTTGAAGCTGAACAATCAGCAGACAGGATTCATCAAGTAAAGCACCTCAACCCCGCCGCAGTCTACATTCCTTAGTAATTCTTTCCCAAACAAATATGCTGCCAGTATTACCACAGAGGGGGACTACCTTTATTTATGACTAATGTTCACACGTCTATAAGTAGACAGACTTTTACATGGAGCTACTGCTACATGAAAAACAAACTTAACACTGAATCGTCAGCAAAACTCAACATGCTTCACCCAATTAAAAATTTTCCTAAACTGCCAAATGTCTTCTTAGTCCAACAACATTTTACAATGTATTCCACCTCACTTTCACTTACTCTGGAATTTAGTGTTTCTATAATTCTCAAGCCAAAGTGAGCAAAACTATTTAAGATCCCTCTCAAGCACTCCCTCTGCATACATACCTAAAGGCTTTTAATGCCCCTTCCCTGGATGCTGGATTCAGTGTCCCCCTCCTCTCGCTCCATTAAAGGCAATCTAAAGATGTCCTGCCCATTGATCGGAGCTCAGTGGTACAGCCGGAAGTAAATGGCTGCCACAAGGTCGGATGGACATCATTATACAGTGATTGTCCCCATTAAATGAGGGGAGATACATTATATCACAAGAACACAAACCGTGAAAGATAATTACAGAACACAACACTGTATTGTTCACTAGTCAATATTTGTAAATAATTTTATTAAATTGTGACTGTTATTTTCTAGTTACTTGTTAGATTAAATTACTGTTTAACACTGCATGAATGTGTGTTTATGCCTACTTGCAGATTACTTCACAATATGCACAACACTGACAAACATTGTATTATATCTCTGTCTTGCTATAGGCCTACTAATATCCCAAAGTCAAATGCTGGTTTTGTATATAGACTATCTTTAACATTGCCCAAAACAAATATGGAATATGTTAATGGTTTTCTTAACTCAAGCTCATATGTAAACATTGTCTACTGCAAATAACGAATGCATCAATTATGTGGTATATCTATGCATATTAATAAAGATGCTATGTGTATTCAACAATGAAGACATTTCAGGAAAATGTACCGTGAACATAAACAGGGAACAGATCGAGAGACAGAAAACAACCAAGTAGGCTACGCAGGTTAATATGAGGGCTCAAATTGCATGCTCCCTTAATAAGACCTCAGAGTGCAGAAAACGTTTCCATTTAAATTGAGCTATGTATGGATCGGGGTGTTCAGGGAATAAATCAGACCAAGTCTTAAGAGTTGTTTTTCAATGGCGCACGGACGCAGTTTGTCATTAGACTCTAATAACGATGGCATCACATTATGTGCGTTTGTTTCGCTTGATTCGACAGTAATATAGCTGTACTGAATAACGTGGGAAATGCGTTCAATGGTAGTCATCCCACCACGACAGGAAGAACGAAATACCGAAAACTTAAAACAGCTGCAATAAGCAATTTGTCAACCAGCGTAATACCACAGAAGAATAACCTTAAAAAGCCTATGCGGTTAGGATAATAATTAGTTATTCACACTGTACACAATACAAAACACACATCAAGTGCTAAATAAAAGAAAAAAGAGCGTTTGCCCATGCCACTGCACAAGCATCATTGCTCTTCTGCGGTCTCAATCTGCTACAGTAAACAGTAGGCTATACGCCCGACACTTTTGTACTTGAGAACGAAAAAAACGTCTCACCCTACCGTATAACGTGTTAAAAAACAGTATTCTAATAATAAACTGTAGAGACATCCCGTTATAACAACTCAGTAAACTGATGCATATAGCCTACTAAAATCACAGCAGCCAATACAGTAGAACGGAAAACAGGTCAAAATAACCAAAAAACACTAAAGAAAGCAGGACCAAATTAAAATATGTTTGTATGCTTACCTGTGTATTGCAAGAGAAACATTGTCCGCAGAGGATTAAGTACAACCGTGGACGATCCTCTAGTCTACTGTAGAACAAATTGAAGAATGTCTTAGAATGGATATAGTCTTGCCTTCAGTCAGTCCGCTCCGCTCGGCAGACTGGGCTGCAATGAGACGAGTCAGTAGATGGAACCTTTTAGATACGGCAAAGCTCGCCCTCGCGACGCGCACGGCTGGACAGCCCGGGTCTGATGATTGCGAGTGAACAAAATAGGTGTCAGATGCGATGCGAGGGGTACATTTGCCTAAGTGGGCGTCGGTGGCCATTGCAGTCATTAGCAAACTCGTTTTCCAGTTCACCCCCTCAAACGGCGGTCGTGAATTATAAATTAAGTCGTATATAACGACAGCTACTGTACAGTTTATGCATGGTAGGTCTATCCCTCCAATCCAATTGTGAGAGTGAGTGGGCCAAATTCAATACGATGCGTTGTGGGTTAGGATGAATGAATAAGGGAGCTAATTCGCATTTCATTCATGAGTTGTACTGACAGTTAATGCATGTAAATACTGCACAGTACATTATGTACAACCATCCTGGCGTCTATCTGATGATAGTCATGTACACTGCAGCCAACACATTGAAATCCAAACAAGTAATTGCAAGCTGTACACTGGGCTGAGCTTTGAAGACCTTGTCATATGACTCGCCAACTGGAGAAGCACAGTAGCCTACAGAAAATCTAATTAAACCACACTTCCAGAAGCTGTCATATCATTGCCATGTTGTCTCAAACACATATACTCTTATTGGGAAATACTGAAGTGTTAATTTCTTTTTTATTTGTGTTCCTTCTTTTAAATTTCAGCTGCACTTTTTTACAACTAGCACTTAATAAAGCAGTTAAAATGGTCTACTAAATATGTACAAATGTGTATTTGCCAATTTGGTAACCAGAATAAACTGCTGCCTTTTCAACTCTCCTGTTTCTCCCTGAATGTGAAAGCACTTAATATGCATTCACCCTAAACTGGTGTTGTATGTTGATCAATGATCAATTTGAATGAATATGCACTATAAGAGGTTTACTACAGGTTAAGTCCTCGCTGACTATTGCTCTCAGCTCAAATTTAGCTGATATTATAGTCTGCAAACCCTGGTCGCTTTAGTGTTTGCACAGCCACCCTGAATGGCAGACCAATCAGGGTGGCTAAGTGTGTTTCAAAATAGTGGTAGAGCTAGATTAAGTCATATAAACAGTTGTAGCAATGCTGACTAGTTAAAGGCTGTCCAATAGTTTCAGATTTGACCAGAGGTCGGTCTAAGTCCAGTAGGAGGCAATGACTGCTTACAATTTCCAATGGATTCGTAAAGTTATTTTTACACTAGGCTAATAATAATAATGAATAAATGAATGATATTATAAGGAATGAGACAAAATACATGAAGGAAAACTCATGGATATGGCATATAGCACTGAGTCTGTAAATAGTATTGCTAGATATACAGACGTGGACAAAATTGTTAGTACCCCTTTGTCAAAGAAAGAAAAACCCATAATGGTCACTGAAATAAATGAAACTGACAAAAGTAATAATAAATAAAAATGTTCTGAACAATAACTAATACAAATCAGATATTGCTTTTGAATTGTGGAGTCAGAAAAAAAAATGAATGAAACTGGCCTGGACAAAAATTATATGGTACCCCTATAAAATATTGAGAAAATATTGACCATATAGTTAAACTAAGGTGTGTCCTGTAATTAGTATGTGTCTTCGAACTTGTAATCAGTCAGTATGCCTATTTAAAGGGTGAAAAGTAGTCACTGTGCCGTTTGGTCTCATGGTCCTGAACATGGACCACAGAAAGCAAAGGAGAGAGTTGTCTCAGGAGATTAGAAAGAAACTTATAGACAAGCATGTTAAAGGTAAAGGTAAAGGCTAAAGCAGCTCGATGTTCCTGTGACTAGAGTTGCACATATTATTCAGAGGTTTACAGTCCACGGGACAGTAGCCAACCTCTCTGGACATGGCTGCAATAGGAAAATGTATGGCAAATAGAAGAGACCGATAATACAAATAGTAACCGAAGACCCCAGAACAACTTCCAAAGACATTAGAGGTGAACTCCAAGGTCAAGGTACATCAGTCTCAGATCGCACCATCCGTCGCTGTGTGAACCAAAGTGGACTTTATGGAAGATGACCGAGGAGGACAGCATTGTTGAAAGCAAATCATAAAAGTGAGACTGGAATTTGCCAAAATGCATATTGACAAGCCACAAAGCTTCTGGGAGAATGTCCTTTAGACTGATGAGACAAAAACTGGAGCTTTTTGGCAAAGTCACATTAGCTTTATGTTCACAGAAGCAAAAATACTGTACAAAGAAAAGAACACGGTACCTACTGTGAAACATGAAGGAGGCTTGGTTATGTTCTGGGGCTGCTTTGCTGCATCTGGCACAGGGTGTCTTGAATCTGTGCAGGGCACAATGAAATCTGAAGACTATCAAGGCATTCTGGAGCTAAATGTGCTGCCCAGTATCAGGAAGCTTGATCTCAGTCGTAGGTCATGGGTCCTGCAACAGGATAATGACCCACAACACATCTAAATACACCCAAGAATAGCTAAAAGCTAAACATTTGACTATTCTAAAGTTGCCTTCTATGAGCCCTGACCTAAATCCTATTGAACATTTGTGGAAGGAGACGAAACATGCAGTCTGACGAAGGCACCCTTCAAACCTGAGACAGCTGCAGCAGTTTGCTCACGAGGAATGGGCAAAAATACCTGTTGACAGGTGGAGAAGTCTAATTGAGAGTAACAGAAATCAGTTGATTGCAGTAATTGCCTTAAAAAAGTTGTGCAACAATATATTAAGTTCAGGGTACCATAATTTTTGTCCAGACCAGTTTCATTCGTTTTGAATTTTTTTTTATTCTGTTGAACCACAGTTCAAAAACAATGTCTGATTTTCATTAGTTAATGTTTAGTACATTTTTATTAATTATTACTTTGGTCAGTTTAAGTTATTTCAGTGACTAGTGGGTTTTTCTTTCTTTGACAAAATGGTACCAACAATTTTGTCCACGTCTGTAATAATAATCCTATTACCAGCGTATAACATGGGTCTGTATACTGTTAAATATAAATCATGCTAATATGAATAACACGAGTCTGTAAATTAAGATATACTGTTCATCATCTTACTACCAGCATTCTTCCATTATGTCAGTATGGCTTGGAGTGTGACACCGCTTCCACATAAAATAGAAAATATATAGAAAAACATTTCCAGAAATAAAGCACAGATTAAGCAAATTTAATAAAACATGTACATGTTTTGAAGCAGTGCAAAGAAGCATTTCAAGCTAGCTATAGACAATTGTGAATAGATGCATTTTAGTAGACTATAATAGATATTTACTGAGCTGGATACCCTGATAGCTATAAAAGTGTCCCATAGCTTTGGTTTTTTTTATTAACAAAGGCTGCATCTCCAAATTATTTATCTTGCTCTTACCGGAAACTTGCAAAAGACAAGTGTCAAATGGCTGCAGTGTTCTAGAGGGTATAACATTGACAAGAGATTGAGTAATCTTGGTCATAAATGTACAGTAGGTCCCTTATGCATGTTACAATGAAGGTGAGCCAATCAATATTGAAGTATTAAATTATCAAATCTCCTCTTAGTTCTAGTTAAAAGCCAAGCTGCCAAAAGTTTTGAGTAAACTGTAGTCTCTCATTTTATTTTTTTGAGAGGCCAGTGACTACCAGGCTAGTCCCAAACACTCCCAGTCAGAAGGTTGCAAATTTGAGTCAGTGAGATGACCTGTAAGCATCCTTACAGCAATATGCCCAACCCTTTAGCCTCTTGAAACCATCCTGATCTTGCAAACTGTGATTTTATCTTACGTGAGTTATCAATCTATCAATCTGGAATAACCTCGATAAAAAAAATGGACTGCATTTATATAGCTCTTTTATCCAAAGCGATTTACATTATGTTGCCTTACATTCACACACTGATCGTGGTTGTTGCCATGCAAGATGCGACCAACGCCTGGGAGCAGTTAGGGGGTTAGGTATCTTGCTCAAGGATGCTTACAGGTAGGTCAACACCAGGGTTTGAACCCACAACCTTCCAGCTTGGAACTCAACAACCAGACCACTAGACCATACTGCCCTGCTGGTGCTGTTAAGTGCTGCTAATGCATTTCAATCACACTTCCTAACACATAAATAGACGATTTACCTTTATTCCAACCAATCAGAATTATTATAATCAGATAAAGAGCACCGGTGCAAACCAAAACATACAACAAACGCTGTGGTCATCTTAGAAAAAACTTCAGCTGACAGCTGATTGTCTGACTCTCTTCCTCACAGTCACCAAACATTTTTAATGGAGGGGCTCTAGACTGATTCTGGCGGTGAAATTATATTGGAGTTTGCGAGATCAAGATGTCTTGAGATTTCTGAACCTTATCTGCGTCTAGTAACACTATGAGTAGGTACTGGTTACATTTATTTTGTGTAATAAGATATAAGATACAGTATTGTTTGTTAAGGCTAGTTGTCAAAGAAGTCTGAAAAACAAATACTCTCAAAACAGACCGGTTTGCCAATTGCTGTATACTGTAAGGCTGGTAATGCACCGTCGGTCACGATGACTAGGTGTCCTCGATTCGTTTTTTTTTGTGTTGATATTCCACGAAGTAGACTTTATCCATGCGTCATCAGTTGTTGCAGCAACCAGGTACAATGAAACCATGTAAGGAATACAATTAATGGCTGCATTATGTCCAACACACAACACATTGCAAGTGAAAGATAGCCAGCATGGTCATATCGTTGATACAGGTTATGCCCAATATGGTTCACAATTCTAGAAAGTGTAGAATTGTGTGATTTGGATGAAATGATTAACTGCAAATGAATAAATGTAATAAAAACTAAACATAATAATTCAGGAATCATAGTATTGCATATGATTTATGAGATATCTACTGTACAATATGATATATGAACCATCATCAGGATGTCCAAATGAACCAAACAAGTTAGACATGTTTGAGGCGTTATTTCGCCTTTACACTTCTATGTTTAGTACAGAGAGAACCACAGACAGAGTAGTGCGGTGCCAGGTAGAACTCTGGCACCGCACTACAAATGTCTGTCAAGTATGTGTGAAATGATTATAACACATCTTTGCTGTTTATCCCTGACCTCATTAACACTCCTGGTTCAGACAAAGTCCTGAACAAAATATAGCAAATATAAACAACTACATGGTCTAGCTTCCATTGGCGCAAGTGCAGTATCAGATATCATGCCATTAGAGTAATATCATACCTTCACAATTCCTGGTGACAGCAAAAAAAAAAGAAAAAAAAAGTGTTCAGTTGCAATTGAATAAAAGCTATACAAATGAAAAACAACAAATGCTTTAAGGCAACCATCCCTTAAAATCTTAATTATCTGAAATATCAAAAAGTACTCTAACATCAACCCACTGGTAAGTTCACATCTGTAAAAAAAAGGGCATATTATCTTATTTTCAATATTTCATGTACTTTATTAAATTATAAAACTAAGCAGGCCTGTTTCTAACTCAATTAGCATTTTCTTGGGTGGTCAATTAAACCTACAGTAGTGTGAAAGTAATAGTAAAATGGTACAATATATTGTTTTTTAGATTAAGTTTTTGTATTAAGTTTTCCATCATTGTGGGGAGTTGTAGACTTGGATGCCAATATTTACAGAAAACGTGGTGATCTATTTTAATCTTCCTTTGACATTTGGGTTCTGGCCCAGTCTTTGAAAAATAATAGACTACTGAATGTTATGCAGTATATGCTCTGGGGTTGGTTCTTTAAATACATTAAATACATTCACAGTATTTGGTACAGGAAATTGTTTTGTCAATCTGTATATTCTTCTTTACACCCTATGTAATTGAAAACTGGTGGATCAAAAAAACAGTAAATAGAGTTTATGTAAAATATGATTCATCTAGAGATTTTTTTATTTTTTTTTTTTAATCAAGATTATCCAAGAGCATGTCATATAAAAATAGAAAAAGCAGATTATAGAGCCACTGATAAGTTCAAAGATAAAATCAATGCCAGCCTTCCTGTCTACCATAAATCAGACATACAAGACGTATAATAAAAATCGAAAAAATCAAAAGGGTATCACGATGACCTTTGTAAGCTGTTTGTAAAAGCTGACATTAACAAGAAGGACTCGATGGCCCAGAACTACTTCAAGCCTTAAATAGCTGCCCTGCCTCACCAGGTGCACAGCAGAAATCATTATAAGGTCATTCAGTTGGCAGGTAAGGTCTCGTTGTGCCGCACACAGTGCTCTTAGTACAATCACTCAGATATTTGGCTTTGCCACAGCCCACTCCTTCACCAGATTGTCATAAGGAAATGTTTTCCAAGCAGAATTAAATTACCCCAGTCCACCAATAGTATTGAGTACCAGCCAGTACATGCTCTCATTCAATGCATGTCCCAAACAGACAACGTTTGTACTGAATAAGCTAATGCTTCAATTTCCACACTGATGATATTAATTTAGACATAATTACAAAAGCTGCATCACTAGAATTGAGTCAGCTAGTTTCAGTTGTATTTATATACTTTTATTCAATGTAGGCTAAAACATATCTAGCATATATTGTAAAGTAGTTGACTTATGGATTTACTCAAATTACTCAAACTAGAGCATATAAAATAACAATGAACTAGGTGTACTAAAAAAAAAAAGAGCATTGAGAAAAATGAAATACATTAATTTTCTAATAGTTTTGTCCATCCATCCATCCATCTTCATCCGCTTATCCGGAGTCGGGTCGCGGGGGCAGCAGCTTCAGCAAGGGACCCC
>JAODTR010032333.1:0-21500 GCA_025399935.1 Amblyopsis rosae | reverse complement strand
AGACAACACAGCCCTCAGGTTCATGGGGGCACCCAAACCTCTCCACCACGATAAGGTGATGGTTCCCGGAGAGGATTCCAAAAACTGTATTCATTTTCATGTTTCACATCTACCTGCAATGTGAAATCTTATTTTTTATTTAGTGTGTGTAAATCAGTTTTTACTTTTACTGTAAACCACACATTTTTTTTTGGCTTGAGCGTCAAATCTGTGCATTTTGGAAATGCGACACAAGTGAATGAGACACCTGCATTATACTGTAAAACATAAGAAGATAAAGTTTTATTAGCAACATGAAATTACCAGTCATCAACAAATAATCTATGTGGCTTTTGATTAAAAACGTGTGAAAATACAGTTAAATACATAAATTTAGTTAAACAAAATAAAGGAACAGAAGCGAATGCCCCATATGCTCTATTCTTCTGTATGCCCTGCTTTGACCCAATACGTCCATCAGATGGAGTGAGAGAAAAGTGTGTGAAAACAGAACACCATGGAGGGGAAGAAAGGGTAGAGAAGAAGTAATTTGTATCCCACTGTGTGTTTAAGAGAGAGAGAGAGTCTGTGTGTGTGTGTGTGTATGTGTGTGTGTATGTATGGCTACAGGTAAGATGAGGCGTGTGGTGTGAATACTAATCAGGGAGCTGGACTCACTGAAAAGAAAATCTGATTAGAAGTGCAGAGAAAAGCCACACAGGGTAAATAACACACACGGACACTCTTATCAGTTAAAATAAGAAAAACGGCTAGGAAATCAAACAGATCTGTTAAAGCGGATAACCAGAGCTTATGTTCTATCTAAAAAAATAACCTGACTAAACCGAATTTCATTTTTAAAATATTTTTTTGTGAGCCTGAACAAAGTCTGACATTTCTGTCACAACGCTCTCTGAATGAACAATTGCTATTAAGGTTTATCTTTTCTGCAATTGAAAATGAGAACATTTATATATAATCATCATCATATGAGTGGGGTAATGTTTCTATGTATTCAGAATTGCTTCTCCTCCTGGCTAATAATTGCTTATTTTATGCTGTTATCCTGAGAGGTCAGCATTATCAGGGTGGTGTATTAGATCTAAACCAGGTCAGATGTAAGGGGAATATGGGCGGGACAGATTGTTACAAGGAGACAATGGGTTGCTTATGGTGAATGGAAGGTGAATTAAAAAGTATTCCAACTCAAACTCAGTCTAAGCCGCCATAAAATAGCAAAAACTAAAGTAGGCCCAAACAGACACAAACCTGTCAAATTGAGCCTTTTGGGTCCTGACATGAAACTAGGAGCAGGAGCAGGAGAGAGAGAGAGAGAGAGAGAGAGAGAGAGAGAGAGAGAGAAATGCAATTGTCAGAAAAACCAGTCAAATCTACCATGCAAACCATAAATAAGTCCTAAATTAGCTACTAGATGGCAAGACTACATTTAGGTTTGTTTATAGGTACCGATTCAGAGATTAGAGATAGTATTACTATTTTGCAAGGGAGTCTATGAGCCCCTACTGAATTCAATTACTATTATTAGAATTAGGCCACATGAAGCACAGAGGTGCATGAAGGTTGGCATGTGTGGATTAGATTAAAAATAATATTGCAAATATGTGTCATTCTGTCTCTCACTTTGTCCCCTATTTCCTGGCTCGCTATTGTTTATCTTTCATTCGACAAACACAGCCGTGAAGACATCACAAGTCTTGCTGGAAGGCTGGGATGTTCTGGGATGTTCCACAGGTTCCAAAGTGATATTCCGCCTCCAAGCGTGAGCCGAATCCCGGAGGCACCATCCAAGGCACTGCGTCGACATGGATCCCTGCATTTGATGAAAGGAAGCTTTTTCCCCCCCAGTTGAAACATGAATGAGCACGAGCTTGTAAGCTCCGCCCGATAGCAGCATGCCTGCTTCTTTGCCAGCCGTTACTTTCTATCCTTCAGATAGCTCTTTCAACTCCCATACTGTACGGATCTGCCGGGGGCTGGGGAACTGCTGCAGGGCCAGTTATTACGAGCTGTTGCTCGTATCTACGGCAACAGATTGCTGCCACCAGGAGTCCCTGCCCGAAACGTTGACTATGTAGAGGGAGTGGAAAGGCAAGCGGTGATATTGGTAAAGGCCTTTGCTAACAAATGGCCACTGTTCCATGGCTAAGCTGACGACACTGTTGCAGCAGCAGTTTTATAGACAACATGGTCTTGATAGACAGGCGGTGTGTCGTAGTCTACAGGAGGCTGACAGACACATACTATAGCAAATGTATAGCGACCAACAATGTAATAACCTTTCCCACTGCAGTTATCTAATGGTCACTGAATAGCCCTCAAATTATCCTTTGAACTTTAGAACATTAGATAACTATTTTGCTTGTTTTGAACACATTAAAACATTCTGTAAAATATACCTGGAGTTTGTGGACTTGTTGCTGAACTCATGCGTCATAGCTCTGAAGTGCGCAAAAGTTTACAGTGAACTCTTGCATAAAATAACTCTATTAAAACTGAAACGTAAAGGTTTCTATACCCAACTCTAGAAGCCTCTATAATTTTTGCTGCAGCTATAAAACTATACCTTTTTGTTGCAGAACCCAAACTTCCAAAATCACATGCAATCATGAGGAAACAGCTGCAGGGAAACACTTCTACACATCTACTGTACAGATATTTGTGCTTATACTTTCATACTTTGCTTTCGTCTTGCACACTTGAGCTGGCCTTTTTATACCCCGCTACACCCTGGTTCCAGCTCACGTTGATCACCAGTTCATGTACTGGTTGAATTGCACAGTTACCATCCATGTTAACATTCATCTCTCCCTCCCTGCTTCTTTGACATACAGACATTGGAGACGGCACCAGACTTCATCTCACGTCATAAAAGCCAGTGAAAGAATGCGCCAGTGGAGAGGAAAGTCATAATACTAGATAGCAGGTGATGGCAGGTGCAGCTGGATTGCTTCAATGCTGGATGAAGCGCAGGTTGGAGAACTGCAGGCAAGTCTCAACTCCCAAGGATGCTAATTAACCACTGACTCTTGTTTTAGAAAAGGCAAGTCCTGTCTGAACTGTTCTTTGAAGACTTGCCCTCTGGTGGAAACAGGTGCAGCTTCAGGAGAGGATACAGAACTCCATTTTAAACACAACTCCCAGCAGTCTTGTCCAATGCACTGTAGTGCCTTGACTCTTTCCTTGAAAGAGACAGGTGTAGGTGTTAATTGCCTCGTCAAATATATGGAAGCGTTCAGTGGCAACCAAAAAAAAAAGAGAGAATAATATTTGATTGATTTTGTGAGATGTATTTGAATAATGATTAGTAGTAAAAAAAGTGTGATCCTTCACCTGTTTTGTGTTCTATTTTTTTATATGTCTGTATTTGGGATTGTTTTCCTTTTGATAATTTTACAATTTTTTTTGCTTACAGTAACATACCCATACGTATTGTATTACTACATTCTGGCAAACAGGCCAGAATGTCCAGCTATTTTGTATCAGAACTAAAACATACCCGGAAATCACCCCTCAAGATGGAACATATTGGTATGGGCTGGTATGGGTATTGGTCTGCTTGATGTCAACAAATGAAAAGACTGAGATACAATACACAAGAGATTTAAAACCATTTCAAAATTAGAAAAGAACATATGTTCTAAACACTGTATGTTCCTATTCACATTCTGTTTAATGACATAATTACAGAAATACAATGAAAACCTGTGATAATCAAGATTTTGACTGGAGGTAGCAAGTATTGTACTGCAATACTGCAATACATGTGTATGTTTTGGCAATGGCAGAGCTGTGAAGATCGGCATCCATCATATTCTTGGCACCTGGTGTAGAGGGTCCCGTGATGCAATATGTAAACTCTAGCAGCCTTGCCTACTCTGCAGTCAAACACTGACATCACTGAACTGTGGCAGGAGCATACTTCTAATGGCACAAAGTGTTGGCCATCTTGAAGTCAGGTTAAGTGTTGAACCTGAACTTTTTTATTAACATGAGTTGACCATGGCTAATGCGGTCATGGTTGAAACACTGCAAGTAAGCACTAATTTGAACAGTGAGCTCTCGATACAAGTAAAGTAAAAACATTACATTTGAACCCTTTGCCTTTCTGTGCGGAGTTTGCATGTTCTTCCTGTGTCTGTGTGGGCTTCCTCCGGGTTCTCCGGTTTCCGCCATGATCTAAAAACATGTCAGATTCACTCTCCAGATCGGAGCCATTGACCAGAGTCACTGGCTCCGATCTGGAGTTGGTCCCTGGGTGCTGCATGAGGGATGGATTAAATGCAGAGGATGAATTTCGCTACATGTATGTGCATGTGACAATAAAAAAGTACCCATACCTATCTTTACATTTTTTTTACACGATTCCTCAAACATGAAGGCTACCTTAGAGGTACAAGTTTCTTCATTGTCATGAGCACATAGAAAACACAGATATTCACCTGTTATGGGAGGCTTGGTGCTGGGATTACTGTAAAGTGTTTTAGTGTGGAGTGCAGGTGCAGGTGCAGAACAAACAAAAAAAAGAAAAGGCTCAAGACAGCACTTGACTTCAATATAATAGGCAGCAATAATCTCAAACTCTCAGCTGCTCAAACGTCTCTACAAACAGACAGTAACTGACACCTAACAGAGGACAAACCAAGTAAATAATATCCCACGGGTGCAGTGCATTAGTGATTAGCCCATTGTGGTTACAGGTATAGACTGCAATTACAAGCTAATTGTAAGCTAATACACTTCACCAAATATCTCTTTGCATTATGCAATTTTACCGTTCTCTGTGAGTGTTAAAATAATCCAATACTTCTACACTGCCCTGGATCCATAAATAGGAACATAAACAAAGTGGTGAACACCAGTCACTTCAACAAAGCTGTAATACTACGCTTTGCTTCACAATGCATATCATTGTGTGAAACGACACCGTGGAGGGCTGAGGAGGGATATTGTTTTGATTTGAGCTCGAAGTTAAGCGTTCTCGAGAATGACTGACCCTGCCTTTAAGGCTTGCTGGGTTTGTGGACAGGGAATTACCTTCACCAGCCATGGCTCTGCATGTTACAGTTAACTCAACGTTACACTATAATATACAGAATTTTTAAGCAATGTTTCATCCCTTTAACGTTACATTTTTGAAAACTTACACACAGGTGAATATTTCGGGGGAGAATTTGAAAGCAATACAGAATGCTTGAGACCTCTATTGCAATAAATATTACATTTTAAATAGTCACCTCTTCCAGAATTTTGTATTTTGCTTTCAAAACCACCAGACATTGGTTAAAAAAAGGCACACATTGGTGCATAGACATTCACCAGAATGCAGGAAATGGAAGTGTTTGATGCTAAAAATGTCATGGGGGACAAACCCCAGACCCCCTGCTTACCAGGTCCCCTCACCAATGTTCCTAGAACCTCCAGTATGTGTGTATATATATATATATATATATATATATATATAAACAACATACAATATATGTGTAGGAGCTTGAGCTAGACCTATCCCTTCTTATATAGAAGAGGGCGGACAGGTGGTTGATGAGAGGAAATGTTTTTAGTATTTTTATTGTTTATATACTAGTCTGTACACACTATACATATGAGTATATCCTCCTTAACCTGCATGCAATTTAAATACAGTTTACAAGATATACAATATAGATACAAATCTATGTTAAAAAGACTATACATTGCTGGTAGGATGACATTGGTTAAGAACACTCAATTAATCCAGTCTACTGATCCTCCTTTTAAGAGCTCTTCCAGCGCTCTAATTCTGTTTTCATGAGAGCGGCATTCAGCATGTGTTTGTATTGTGAAATCACACATTAAACATGCCACTCAATGTGGCAAGTGCATAAATGTGTACTCACATAAATGCGCACACACAATCAAGGGTCTGTTATATAAAAAGGTACATGTGGATTTGTATGACTCAAATCTAAAAACAGGTTTAGGTTTAGTCAGGTGATGTAAGCGAGTTAATTTATTTTTAGGGCAGGTAGTCTTTATATAATTCATTTGAAACTAATGCAAGAAAAGAACGAAGCATACAGTAAGAACATTATAAACCTCTCCTCAAGGTTTAGTTACTAATATA
Organism: Amblyopsis rosae; assembly: GCA_025399935.1. Classification (NCBI taxonomy): domain Eukaryota; kingdom Metazoa; phylum Chordata; class Actinopteri; order Percopsiformes; family Amblyopsidae; genus Amblyopsis; species Amblyopsis rosae. The sequence goes on along the minus strand of JAODTR010032333.1, from coordinate 15,400 downwards.
TACTGTATATATTTATCCCAGCATGATATATCATATCCATAAAATATAGTCCAAGGATCCATCCCTAACCTAAGAGTAATACAATAGTTGCTTGCACTGGAACTTTAGCCTTCTTTGATACATTGCTGTATAAACAGGCCATACATATGTGTTTAGGTTGGGATACTGTAATACCATTCTGTGCTATTTAACTTTAATTGTGTTCAAATGTACTGTGTCACAGAAGAAATACACATGAATGGGATTTATGCTCGGCACTTCTGCTGATGTGTCTTATGTGAAAACTACAGGCTCTCGCACGCATACGCACAGGCACAAACACGCAACTATAGCCTATGCTCTAAGGAATCAACACAAGCACACACAAAGCTAACTCACATGCGCGCACACATACATCGGCTCAGAGAAATTTGCGGACACGCACATACAGTATTATCTCATTATCTCACAAACACACACACGCACACACACAGAGAAAGGTGCATGCAGTAAATGTCAGATGTGTTATTAAAGGTGGCTTGTCACCCAGAGGGGGGGGAGAGAGAGAGAGAGAGAGAGAGAGAGAGAGAGAGAGAGAGAGAGAGAGAGAGAGAGGAGAACACAGGCGACAAAGTTTAATGATGTCAGCCAGCCTGAGGTCTTACATCCCCCACCCACCTGCCGCTCGGCACCCTGGGATACGCCACAGCCCTCCCACAAGCTGTGCTGCACTTGACGACTCCATTATGGATGATTTTCACTGGGAATCCCAGGAAGAGCTCTTATTAACCAGATGTACTAAGCAGGCAAACAGTTTTAAGTTTGACCCGGGTGCACAAAGAAAGTTCTAGAGACGGGGAAAGAGGAGGTGATTCATTACATTCATACAGTACCTATATTATGTCATTCAGAATGTATGAATATTCTTTATACTGGAATATTACTTGTTTAAGATGTAAGGCTTTTATATTGCATATGGGGCAGGTTGGATTATATCTGTGAATTATATCTGTCATGAAAAGCAGCAGAACATATGTTTATTGACTGAAAGACTGTTGTTTTAAGTATGTATTCATATCATATCTTCCTTCTGCCTGACGCAAGTTTAGAACACACATTCCAGCACTTTCTCATGGGCTATACCGTGAGGATGGAAGACCCTATTAGCACGCCCCTGGAGGATTGATTTTACATTGTATTACATTGCATCATTATTGACCTGTTTGTCTTGTCAGTAGGACCATTTGTACTCCTTGGAAACTCAATGAAGCCATGGCCAATAATCCAAGAGCGTCTGGGGGCTAGTGTAGCATTCTATTGGTGTAGAAGAACTCCTCCACTCTCCCTCTGAATGTCACGGTACAATTCAGACCCTGATGTAACGATATGCAGTGCATCTGCATTGGGATAAGCTGCTCTATTCATTTGGGCTTCCATTTCATCCAAGCCTGATCAACAAATGCTGCCCCATAGTGCTCCATACTACAGTACAGATATGCAGCGCTGTTGTCAGAGGCAGACATGTCACTCAAATGAAGGAAGCGCTCGACCAGCCTGCATTTGTTAACAGCTTCACGTGGCTCTCGGCCATGTGCAAGCATTGAGCAGAATTGCTTGGACTGTGGCTTCAATGCCCCATTCGTGTGCGCATGTGTCTGTGCAATGTCTGTCACGCACAGTGCGTTCTCTTCACACTAACAGACGTACGGCTCAGTAAGGTCCACTTCTCACTCGAGAGCTCGTAACATTGATGAATGTCTGAAATAGATGTGGCCTTGTCCATTGTTTAGTAGCGTCTCAGATTCTTTATTGTGAGATAACATCTTGTATGCCCGCAGACAAACGGGGTTGAAGCCATACATCATGTCCAGTTAACCGCTGGCCCTAGCGTATCCAGACGCAATTAAATTCTTGTGCTGCGTATGACGCATCGCTGCATCTAATGCAGACACATTTTTTTATCAGGACGGTCTGGAAGGACTCTTTATTAGCTTTGAGACTTGACCGATAGCAGCCAGGACAGAAAATACACAAAAAACTGAGGAAAAACAATAGTGTTCACATGCCAATTATGACAACTGCTATCATAAACAGAGATTAAGTCAGATCTCTACTTAATCTTAACACGCTAAAGAAACCCATGTTATAACATAACATTTCAGTTAGCATTAAAACAACATTCATAGTCGTACCTCTATTGAGAAACGCTATTGTGTCTGTAGCCAGCATGAGCCACTGTAGATTAGCAAACAGAGACTGCTTTTTGCAAATGGAAATTGACTTAAACGCCTGTGCAAATGTTCCTGAGTGCACACTCTTTGAGAAACGTTCGCCTTTCTACTCTTATCACTGAAAATGCATGAACTTGCTGAACAGTGTATGGAAAACGACCATCTCATGAGACGAGCTGGAACAGACATGAATAGACCATTGGGAAGTAATCATTCAGCATACCTTAACTTTTCCCAGATGTATAACTTTGTAATACTACGGTGTGGGGGGGGAAGGATTTCTGAGACAGGCGAAAAAAATATGATGAGTCATGAGTCCCAGACACTAGGACATTTTCAATTTTACTGAAGCTGAACAACTCTACTATTGTAAACTTTTAATTTTGTATAACAACACCATTGACAAATAAGACAAATGCATTACGTTCTATAAAATGGATAATACAAAATTGTACCCCCAAACTATCACCAATTTAGTGAACATAGAGAGAGAGTACCTTTTTCAGGCTAATTTTGTAATAAAACTTTTCATATAATGTCTTCATATAACGTTATAACGTGGGCAATTGCAGCGCTAACAGCATTCGGCGGATATAGATCAGCTAAACACATTTTTTCGCAGCCTGGTCCAAATCAATAATGGTCGATCAATAGCAGTGCCTTTTCACAAGTGATAAGCATAATCCACACATACAGTACACAGAAGCTTCAGGGTGTCTGGATGACCTATCTCGCCATCTCTGTTTGTGCGTGTGTGTGTGTGTGTGTGTGTGTGTGTGTGTGTGGTTGGCTTGAGGAGAGTGGGCAAACTGCATGCATTAGAGGCCAAACCAACACTGCCCTCCACATCTCATTCAAAATATACACTTAACATTTGCAATACCACCTATGGGCGGTTTGTTACCACTGCATGTATATAGTACATTTATTTCCATGAGTCTCTCTCTCTCTCTCTCTCTCTCTCTCTCTCTCTCTCTCTCTGTGTGTGTGTGTTGAGAGGCCAGACACAGTTTCTCTGCAAAGCTGTTCTGGCCCGGCCAGCAGGCAGGTGTTACCTCGCCCCGAGCTTGGCTGACCTTCGCTCTGGCCCTAAAACACACACACATGTGGACATATGTACACACAAACACACACAGACACACATGCACACGTGCTGAGTCATGGTTCTCTTCCAGACAATGATCGGTGGTCAGTGTGGTCACCATGGCCTCTGAGGGACATGTATAAAAAGAAAAGCAGGAAAAGCAGGTTTGTCCTTTGGCGAGGCTTCTACCACATAAATTGTATTTCTTTATTTATAGGTATGTCATGAGTGCTGCGCATTTACTTCTTACTAAATAAATGTATATGCCTTTATGGACGGCATCCATATACTGTATTTATGTTATATATACTGTATATGTATAATGCTTTTCCAACCTACAGGCCACTCAAAGAGCTGTACTGTATTGCCTCACATTTACCCATTCATACACATACTGTACTGCGTCAGCCATGCAAGGCCCCACCTGACCACCAGGGGGAGTAGGGTTTGGTGTCTTGGACAGGGACACCTCGGCACTGTCAGGATTTAGTGGGGTTCGAACCAGCGACTTCTAGATCACGTGAACCACTGCCACTCAGATGTATCAGCATTGCTACTGTACTTAGCCTACAAGGAGATACACAATAAATTATGTAATAGCGGTTGAACGTTATTTTGGTACAGTATGTCAAAGCAAAATGGTATACTGTACAAGCTGTGTTTTCTCACATATGTACTGTTTGTGTATGTGTGCGCATTCAATGGATGCATGTGCTGTTTTGGGCTTCACAATGATTCTGTTATGCTTTTGGCTAATTGCTCAGTGTGTGTATTAGCTATTCTATACAGTGCACATGGAGTACATATGCACCATACTGTATAAACTGGTATAGTATACCCACAGTTCCGTTGCATCCCAATTAAAAGCTTGCCCTCAGCAACCCAAATACATTACTGGTTTGACACGCATTAGTTATTCATTAGCAGACTAAATGTTAAGGTAAAGAAAATTAACTTATTTACAGTCCAAAACTAGAACTAAGCCCATTCATTTTCCAACATACATGGACAGTCTGGATTCAAACTGCTACTGTACCGCTGGGAAAAGCATTGTTGTTTGTGAAGTGCCAGTTTTGGCAGTGGTGTCACCGTGTCCTCCCTCTGGTATACCTGCCAACCCCATTAATGCTCATTACACAGTCATACAAATAATGAATGGGTCCATTGACAAGTATTCACTCCTGTGCTTCAAATCTTAGTTCTAGTTAGGCAGCTGGAATATAGCAGTTAACAGTAATAATCCTTCACATTGTACGCATTGTGGGGTTTTATTACCCAGATTTTGGCAATATGAGCTGCAGAGACTGAATGTGAATCACAAATATGGAAATGAGTTGCAGAGATGGGGTTTGGCGGGGGTGCATAACACAGTGCAGGAAAGACTGCAAACACCCAGAGCTATATTGTCCGCTCATACGGTATGCTTCAGATTTCCTTCTTAAAAAATAACAAATAAAGTCGCAAAGTGGGGCTGAAATCTAGTGACAAATGAATCAAGTTGGCAACAGTGATACTTTGAATGAAATAGCCAAGCCAATTCTCATGCCAGGTTTGAATAGATTAAATATCAAGTGTTCAGATTTATTAAAGGAAAATGCCATTATGATATGATTGAATAGTTTACTTTAGTGAGCTACAGGATAGTATTCACCCAGTATGGACATTGATTCAGCTTGAACAACTTCAACTTAATTATACTGTAGTTCCAAAGACATTCCGGCTGACCTCTACGAGTGTAAAATAACTGTATTGAGACAGGAAACGCTTTGATGACACCCCTCTTTTCTGTTATCAGAGGCTGTAAACGTACTGTTTCCATAAACTTCAATGGCTTCTTAATATAAGAACATCCAATATTAAGCTATGCTTGAAGTTAATTTATCTATGGAATTAAATAGTTTGTAATGAGCTCCGAGCTATTTGAATTCCAAAACCAATTGACTTAATGCGATGACAAGTTTGATCCATTTGGACTGTTTATTAATGTTCAAACCTCTGCAGCATCTGATTTCGAGCACGTATCTGCAAGAGTTATAATTCAGTCTGGATATCGACATGAGTGCACAGATCCTCCCACAGTTTCATTTCCCACCCATTCATCCTTCAATTACCCAATCAAAATGCTGCCTGCTCTTGTTATAGATTCTATTTTCTGTCCAATATTTCACAGTAAATAGATGGGAGCATGGCTGGTTAATTCTCCATCCATTAAAGCAACCTATTTGAACTGAAGTTTTCTGCTGAAACAGACAAGACACACTACCCAGAGGAAACAAACCTCATCTAGTTTCCCATCAAAACTCTAATGAATGACATCATTACCTACCGACAATGAGTAAGTCCATTCAACACAATACCAGGCAAAGCCCAGCAAACAATGATATATTGCACAACCGGGTTTCTACTGCAATTTGTGGTTGCTACATGAGCAAAAAACTGCACATAACTGCAGACTGTCTATTTTTTCATGAAGCCAGTTATTGATAGTGCATGAGTATTTAATTAAAACACTAAGGGCCTCATGTACTAACATGTTAGCGCCCATTTTAGGCCACTTTGCGCCTATAACATGGTATTGTATTTATGAACAGCAAACACATGGCTAAAATGCTATTCTGCCTGCTGAAGGAACGCAGGATCCCAAGTTGCGCTTTCCTATTCATGTGTATGCATTCATGGGAGAGTCGAGGGGAGATTGGGAGTGTTGCGAAAATAAATGGGAGGAGATGCCTAAGGAGAGAGCTGATTACCTATTCCGTTGCATAAACTGCGGTGCAAAGCGCAAGTCGGTTTTGCGGTGAAAATTCTCCGCCTCTGAAAAGCAGGTATTATCCCAGTTAGCCCAGTTCCCCCAGTTCTTTGAACATGGGAAGCAAGCAATGGCAAGATTCATCCAAGAGAGATAAAGACCCAGGCCATGAGATGTGCTAAAGGATTTGATTGCTTGTGTGTTGTAAAAAAAACATTTTATTTCACGTCTTTAATTTATATTTATATTTATATTAATTTATATTTCATAGTCACCAAAACATAAATATTTTGTGGGAGAATTACACCCTTATCTCTATGTTTGACGATAGAAAAGTAGGCTATTAAGGTCTACTTCTTGATCGTTAAACTTGTTTTCTTTTTCTGAGTCTACTGTTCCATTGCAATCTGGCGCCGCAATTTACAGATATGGCTGGATTCTGGAACATATATAGACTACTCGCAGTATCTACTGATTACTCGATCAGCCGCAAAACATAAAATGCGATTCCACAGCGTGCGCAGGTTGCCCTCAATTTTACATTGCGCTCGATAACGTACATAGACATGAGGCCCAAGCATTTAAAACGTAATTTGAAACTATCTTCAAATATTAAAACAACACAAGAGTATATTATTACATGGAGATCTTTAGATCCGTCTTTGTCCAACATTATCAAACAGGATATTGTCCTGAGATAGACATACACACACAATCCTTTATGTTTGGACTTTTTTAGCATGCTTTTTAAATGATGGAATATCCACAGTGACAGACATATTCAGTAGCACAAAATGTATACAGTATATTTTCATTTTGGCAGAAAAAGTGACATATCTTAAAGGTCATTTATGATGACTGTTTACTGATGAGCCTCCACAATATTGATAAAATGAGCATGTATATTGATCTCTCATCATCTGTGAAATATACCACCACCTGTGATGTATTCCTTTCAGTTGTGAACTTGACATGTCCTATATAGACTCATGAAATCATTTTTTAATAATGGTAATATATTTCAATATTCTTTCTCGTGGTAATCTGGCATATCAGATGTTGTAAAAGTCATGATATCACTTTGGACTGCATTGGTTTGCAGTGCCTGTAGAGGAGCAGAAAATATCACGAAACCACGAATGCAAATGGTTGTTATAAATTATTCAGGGTTTCCTCCCACTCGGATATTCTACTCAAGCTGTGATCTTATTTAGGCTGACAAGCTGTGTTTACACACTACTCATTTATGCAAAATATATGCCATTTGGTGGGAAACGTATGCCATTGGAATCACTCTCCTAATCCAAAGTGCCTTCATATCTGAGTTAATTTGCCCCATGACTTCTGTGTGTTTGGTCAAGTGTGACAATAATTTCCCCTACCCAAAACTCCCGCGGTGATCCCTTCTGACTTGGTGCAAAAGCATCCTGTAGACATTTTCTAGTAGACAGTGATACTGCCACCTAATGATGTGGCTTAATGAATACATATCTACAGACCTTACATGTCACCATTAAAATGTCAAAGGGGGATGTATTAGTTTTGCAGAGAAGGAGCTTCTTATTAACACATACCGATGGAAAACAGTGGGGAAAGATATTTAATAAGTATTTCAAGAACACAGCAAATGTATACGTGAGAGAAGCGATGCGAAGCAATGATGTCATTTTTATTCTGATTTGCAATGCTCCTTTTCTCCAAAACAAAACCGGGCATTCACTAGCACATTTGAACACTTTCGTGATCATTTATATAAAGCTCCTGTATATGGCTTCCTACACTAAAACATTGATCAAATACATTTTTATAAGGTACAGTATAGCAACTATGGGTTTCTTCAACACACAACCCATAATGCCTACAGTACTGCTTTTGGTTGGTAGGCCATACAGTTTAAAAGCAAAACGTTTTTTTTTTTTTTTTGTGTGTTAAAGTGTGTCGTACAAATTCATAGGTCAAAGCCTGAATAAAAAAAGTGAAGTCTGAATAAGGTTTCAACTCTTTTGGATGTAATGGTGAGCGCAGTTGTAAAAGGCTTGGAGAATAAATAAACTATCAGCACGAGCGGTCTTCACTTACCGACAATAATAACAATTCCTCTATGTTGTAATGGCCGGCAAACATCTAGACAGGAAGAAAAGCTTCTCGTTCTTCCTGTGGAAACTGACCTTGCTCGGGCGGTGCAAGGTCAGCATGTGTGAATAGATGGCACCTCTAATAAACCTCATTAGTGGTTCGTGAATTAGGCCAACATAACATGCGGTGCACAAAAGTGACACGTCTGTGGTGCTTAGTGCATCATCGCCTTCTCGATCATCTTCCCGATGTCATGGCAAGCCCCAGGCGAGAGAAAAAAACACCTTGCGCCCAACTAAACTGTCACTACGTCTGGGTAGGCGCTACCACCAGCCTTGTGCCACCCGAAAACTAGAGCCTGTCAAGATTGTGCAGATTGTATAGTACTGTATATGGAAAATAACACCCACATGGTGTGTGACCGCAGCTTACGAAACACAGTATGTACTCTACTGTACTATACATTTCAAGCATTGCTCTCACTTTGCTGCTGTAGAGAGAACTGAACTGAAGCTGATAATGCTCTAAACATGAAACAACACAACACAAGGAACTGAATCCATTGATTGGGCTGAAACACACACACACACACACACACACACACATACTGTAGTTAGTTCAGTCTGTGTATAGCTTGGTGTTCATCATGTGTTTCCAAATGTCTTTCATCTGATTACTGATGATTTTCAGGGTGAAGTCGCAGGTGCTTCACATTGTTCCCATATACTGTACAGAGGTGCTGATGTGGGGCTTCCATTACCAGTAATAATTGTTACTTTAACAATATTTCTGTGGGACCAGAGGTAAATCTTATTTGACTCTTTGATCTGATAGCTTGGAAGAAAGCGGGATAAGAAATAACCTAAAAAATAAATAATAATTATTATTATTTATTAATATAATAATAAATAAATAATCTGTCATAGAATATTTTAATTAAAAGACGTTAACTGCAATGAAATATTATCTCCACAATGTTAAGAAGATTTATGATTTTAATACTTGGAAGCTGTGGAACACCTGCTTCTGCGGGCAAGGAGATAAATTATTATTCATTTTTATGTCGAACAAACAGCGAATTGAGTGTTTACAATGGTTGAAAGTGTTGCTAATTATGGTTAGTCATTTCTTTGATTTAGTCTGTTTTCCCTGTAATCCCTATTTCTTGGTTACTATAAAAATAAACTGTCCCATATCATCCATATGTTCAGTATTTTCAATTATGTACTTGTGTTAAAAAAATGCTATGTATTTTTCATGTTTAGCATTAAGGCTGTATTTAAACATGCAATTGTTAACTAATTATTGTATTGTTGTGTATGTCCTGCAAGTGCAACAGGCAGAATCACATTGGCCTTTTACCAGTGTAAACAGCAACAATTATATATTCATAATGCCCACACTTCCTTGTTTAATGGTATACTGTACTTGAAAGGCCTTTCTGAATGTCCAATCTGAGCACTCATGGGTGTGTATTGTTGGTACAAGGTGTGTTGTTTTCTTGAAGCAGTGGACAGAAATTGCACAGCTGGTCAACGAAAACGTTTTCTGTCAATGGTGCAGTATTTCACTTTAAAGGGTGCATTGTCAGTAGTCTGTGCCTGCAGTAATAAGCAGCTAAATAGACAGGTGCCACACACAGGGACAGGCAGCAGCACACAACAAGGAAAATTATAAATAATAAAAGTATTAAATGTGAAAGAGTGTTAATGTGTATATCAAGACAGAAATGTACAATCATACTGGTTGGTTAAAATGTTTATTTCTGAAGATGGCCTTTTGAGCTTTCATTTAGAGCATAAGCAAATCTGTTTCCTCTGTAGAGAGAGAAGAGCCTTTTCTTTGCAAAATATGTCAAATAGTGTGTTATATAAAAGGAGAATATGAGATGACATTCTGATTGGTTTACTGCACATTATGCCAGAAACACACTCAAGATTTATTAGGGAATAGAACCCTTTTGAACCACACACCTGACATTATTTTTTCCACCGTTAAACTATTAAAAGTGGATTTGGACACATCTTAAATGCACATGTACAGTTGTGTAATGCGTGTGTGTTAAAGGTATAGTAAATAATTCTCGAGAATGCCTGTCAACTTTGAACGCAAATCAAAAGCACCTCTCCCTTCAATGCCATAGGGTGCTCTCTCAGAAGCACCTCTCCCTTCAATGCAATAGGGTGCTCTCTCAGAAGCACCTCTCCCTTCAATGCAATAGGGTGCTCTCTCAGAAGCACCTCTCCCTTCAATGCAATAGGGCAGTGTTTCCCAACCCTGGTCCTCGGGGAACACTGTTCTGCATGTTTTAGATGTTGCCTTGCTCCATCACAGCTGATTCAAATGAATGGCTCATTAGAATACTGATAACGAGCCATTCATTTGAATCAGCTGTGTTGGAGCAGGGAGACTAAAACATGCAGGGCAGTGTTCCCCGAGGACCAGGGTTGGGAAACACTGCCATAGGGTGCTTCCTCAGAAGCTCCTCCCCCTTCATTTCCATAGGGTGTTCCCTCAGAAGCTCCTCCGCCTTCACAAACAAATCTAAAAATAGAAAAACTATTATTGTTTAAAAAACAAAAATGATTTGAACTACAATGAATTCATCTGCATATAAAATACAAACATTTGGAGTAAAGTGGTACATTTATGACCTTAAGTAAAATATGAATTTTACATTAAAATGTTAAATGTTAAATTCATATTTTATATAAATAAATCTAAAAAAGTATCTTGACTAGATCTAGAAAATTTTATCACATTACTCCAATCCTTGCTGAATCTCACTGGCTGCCAGTTTATCTGAGATGTGATTTTAAGATTCTATTGTTTACCTAAAGCATTGCATGGACTGGCACCTTCCTATTTATCTGACATAGTGATACCATATGTTCCATCCCAAGCCCTACACTCACAAAATGCTGGCTTGCTATCCATCCCTAAAGTTTAAAAGAAATCAGCAGGATTTAGAGCATTCTCACATAGGGCTGTACGTTTGTGGAATTTCCTACCTGCTGATGTTAGGGGAGCTAGTACTGTTTCGACCTTCAAAATCAAACTATTTGTACAGTGAGGCATTTAGTTACCAACAGTAAATGTTGTCAATAAGTGTTGTCACGAGGAGATGCTGACATGGTCCCAGACCATGTATGGATGGCGGTGGCTATTTCTGCAGAAGCCAAGTCTCCAATTGAGACAAACGCTATGGTTGTTGAGCGGTCCTGGTCGTGTCTAGTGCTATTGGACATTTCCTTCGACCTGGGACTCATGTGGCATCTGTTAATGCTACAATTGATACACCACTCTTAATTTACTAACTTGCAAAATGCTTTAAATCGTTCCAATTTTTTAGTTCTTAAGTACGGCACAATGTGTAAATTATTATACATAGTATTAACGCTAAATATGGTTTGCCTATCATCACCTATTGCATATTAGCCATCCTGGAGGGGTGGATTCCTTCCTCAGTGGTCCCTTCCCAAGGTCTTAAGGTTTTATGGAAGATTTTCCTTGCCCGGGGGAAAGAGCAGGGTTTAGGGGGTGTTCTTTGTTTCCATGTGAAATGTAGGCTGTAAAGCCCTTTGAGACTGCAAAGTGATTAAGGGCTATATAAATAACATTTATTTGACTTGAACATTTAACATTAAAAACATCCAGGAATATCTTTAATGTTTCTTAAAACATTTTCTATTTAAAAATACAGCAAAACCCAGCAAACCCTTTTCACCAGGCTTGTGAACTGTAAATAGCAACGGCTAAAAGGTATTTACTATTTGGTGGATACACTGGTGTTTCTCTTTACTTTCAAGCACAGACAAATTCATTTTGTGCTTGACTGTCACTATGTGATGATAGAATATGTTATTACAGTAATAAGTCTGCCAACTTGCTTTTTCACTTATTCTCACCCTCTCTTGCTCTTACTGTACACAGACAAGTCAGACTGTACTATGGCTGCGTATTAGGTTGTGCTGTATTAACTTTAACCATTATGTTAGTCTATAGTGTTCCATTAGCTGTGGTATCGAGGCATACTCAAATGCTATATAATTGAGCTGCAGTATGTGGTAGCTAGCTAGTAAGATTTTAATATAGATCTTTACATTTCCCTACTTGACTGATTGAATGCTCTGATGTCGGTAAACAGAAAGTGATCATTTCCGAGTGCTCTTGAATGGGCCATCCTTGATCTTGAATGGAAACTAAAGCATGTGTTATCTCGAATCACGAAAATCATTGTTTGTTTTGAAAATCTGAAACAAATAATTTGTTGGCTTGGTGAGTGCACTGCAGTAACAGGTATCATATAAAATGTATTATGTTAGGTAACATGTTGGATATCAGAGGATGAATCAACCTCCTGCTTTTCCAGTAAGTATATAGTAAGTATATTTAGCTATCTGTCACACTATGAATGTTTCCAGGTTATATTTACAGTGGACACTGTAAGGCGATTCATCTGGGTTACTTATTCATTTATGTCCACATTTGATATCGCTGACACAATTGAAATTAAATATGGCCTGCTAAAACAAAAAAACATTGTTACTGCACTCAAACTTTAGATGCTATTACAGTCATATCATGTCTCCATATTACAGCTTTCATCAGCAATCATGAAATTGATGGACGTCTATCATTTCCTCTACTGAGTACAAGCAATATTCTTCTCCAATACATTTAATGTATTCTTACATAAGCGCTTCTCTATCCAGGACCTCCAGGGAAATTTCCGTTTCAACAGCCACCCATTCTCTGCTCTGCACGAGAAAATGGGTTTGCAGCCATCGCAGGAGCAGCTACCAGGGAGAAAATTGCCCAATCTTGGCAGAAAGAGCCTTTGGTGTAAATGCAGTTATAGAGCTGATAGGACCGTGTGGCTATTGTCAGGTGTAATTACTCTGTCTTGTCACAATGTGCGCCTCAACCATTAAAGCTGATGTAGGTGGGATTTGAGAGTTGCAATGAGAAAGGGCCTAGCTAAAAAAGAGAACAAAGAGAACAATAATTTGTAAATCAACAACCCAACACCTCCCTCTTCTCCATCCTTCGCTACATCCCTCGCTTCCTATCCAACTATTATGATGTATTGAAACGTTTTGCTTAATCAGTCTTTTACAAGGTGTGCTATGTTGATTATCATTAGCTTTGAAGTGGACATTCCATGCCCCTTTTCATGTGTTGACACAGTTCCTTGATGTCTCAATGCAATGTAGCTGACAAGTTTAGGTGAAAATACAGTGTATGGTCACGGCCCTGTAATCAGGTGTGGGTTGTGCTATGATAACCAGACATATATGGAAGCATGTATTATTTAAGGTTATACTATAGCACAAAATCGCAGCAGTCCCTGCCGCCTACAAGCCATATCCACAAAGGCATATTATTTCATGAATGAATGTTACAATAGCATGAAATTGCAGCCCTCCTTGCCCGATAAGATACTGTACAGGTGAATTATGAGGCAGATTAGCCAAGGCTAGTCTAGCTGCTAGCAACATAGCTCAATTAGTAATTATTAAACAAGAAACGTTAAAGTTAAACAAAGCCGTAGGTTATCTTTGCTAATAAAGTTATGCGTTTGCACGACATATGACAATAAATGCAGATAAATGCAGCTGTAACTTGCGTTCCTAAACATTTTCAGTTTTTAGCAAGGGATACATTTGTGTTTATGCTACGGTAGCCTACGAGTTACTGTATCAAACGTTAGTTTTACAGATTTCGTAATCTGCAAGTGTTGAACAATAAAGTTTTACTTACGCTTAGCGTACTGGCGTTCAACATCAGTTCCTTGTTTTGCTGAATACTATGGTAGATCGCTTGACGGTGATATCATCACAGAGGTGTTACCAAACAAACTGTAAGTAGCACTTTTCTGATTCACATGTTTCTCTGCCTCTTTTCCTGCCATTACAGACCTGAAAGTTAATAGTCCACTTTGAAAGTGGACCATTAAGCCCAGTACGGCTCCAAGTCATATCAACATAACTAATTACAAAAACAATTGCATGGAATGTCTCCTTTAATTTATACTTTTACTTATTTAAAAATAACTACTTAAACCCCTTATTAAATGTTATAACTAGTTGATCCATTCAGCAGGGCTTCAGTCCATTAAGCGTGTAATAAAGTGTATACTCAACACAGGTTCTAGCAGCTTCTTGCTGTCTCGGCAGTATTATAAGCAACCAGTGTCAGGCATACTGTAAAATATAGGCTACAGTATAATCCTTTGAAATATTGTTTAAGAACCATCTTCTTACAGAATGATGTAAAACATATGGATAATGATTAATAATCAATCCCCTAAACCTATTAGCGCTCACTATTTCAGGAAATTGATATACTGTACATTCTACTGCCACGCATGCTCACAAAATCAATTTTTGATGAATGAATCCATTTTACTCTATTGGCTTGCTTCACTAAAGCTGGGTGATAATGGCTTTCTGAGTCTATTCCCAGAAAGCAAATAATATCTTATTTGTTCCAAACAAATGGGTCAGCTCTCCCGTTCCAAAGCCGCTAAACCAGCCAATAAATATTTTATCTCTGCTGATGCTACACATAATTAAAAGCCATAATCCATGGTCTGTGACAAAGTGTGATTATGTCTGCTTTGTTTGTCATGTTTGTCAGTACGTGTGTCAAATATTGGGCATCATATTTTAAGCATTCTGCCCAGCAATTAACAGCCTTACTCCCTTAAATGTGTAAATATTCCTTGTTGTCTAAAAACACAGGAGGTGGAGAGGCAAACATGTTTCAGATAAAATTATGGATGTTTTGGTATGGCATACTGTGCAGGCACTGATACTTATCACTTGTCATTATGTTGCCTGATCATCAAATATGCCAAAATATAGCTGCCATTTTCTAATGCCCATACAAGAAAGCTTCAATATACCCTATTTGGATATTTTTATATAAAAGTATCTGCCTCCATTTGCGGCATAGAGTAAAATGTAGCGTGGGCTCTTATAATATAATAATAAATAAAGTTTGTTAATTCAATTTAGTTTTTAGTGAATCTCTCTATACTATGTCCCATAAAAATAATATGACTTACTTTTCACACTTATTTTTATATATATATATATACATATATATATATATAGCTGGGAGTGTTAATGTGTAAATCTTTGAGATTAATTTGAAATGTTTAACGTGTTAAAAAAAGTATTAACTTCAACTTCAGCAACTTTCAGCAACAGTCAGAACTGCGGAAACTCTACCCATCTTCCGAAAGAGACTCAAGACACATCTCTTCACCATCCA
>JAODTR010032322.1:0-13817 GCA_025399935.1 Amblyopsis rosae | reverse complement strand
CCCCCCCCCCCCCCCCCCCCCCCCCCCCCCCCCCCCCCCCCCCCCCCCCCCCCCCCCCCCCCAAAACGGCACCGGATGGATGTCCAGGTCATCCATCCTCACCACCACACAGCTGGAGCGTAGCCTCTTGTGGGGTGGCCCAGGAGGAGCTGCAGTGGAGCTCCTCCTGGAGGCTGGCTTCCTGTCAGAGGAGCTCCCCTGTGGACTGGACTGTCCATCTATCGTATGGACAGAGAGCTCCTTATTACAAGGCCGCCCAAACCACATCTAGCAGCTGCATGACATATAGACGGTATACATTTAGATTATTATATTTCTGAGCCTTTCAGACTAGTGTTTGACGCACACTCCTTATGTGCTCAAATGAGGGAGGAAAACTAAAAATAGCACTAGTACTACTCACAAAATAAGGAGGTGCCACTGCTATGACCAATCAAATAATATACACTATCAGTTTTTAAACCACTGTGCTCCAGGCACAGGTCACTGACTCCACATTGAGCTCCACAGTATTCGTGTTACGTACCCTTCTTTGCTGGAGAGTCCTTGGCTGGGTGGGGGGCTTCAGCGTTCGGCCCAGGGATCCCAGAGGCCTCGCCTCTCCTCTGGAACTCATGCAGAAGCTTCCCAGCCCACTGAGCCTGGGCCTCCATGGCCCCGCTGTGACGCTCCCAGTGGTGGCATCCGTCGGCTGGAGGAGAGGTTACCATTTACATTGGGAATGAGATGCAACTGCTTCTTATTCCAGGCACACATTTCAGCTACTCGAAGGCAGTCTTTTGTACTGCTGGCTTAATTTCCAATAATAGCAAATACAAGTTATATAGGCAATATATTTCACCATCAAAAATATCCTATGCATTTTGGTGTGGCTGATGAAGCCAAATAATCTCACAACAGTGTTTGCTGTGTGTGAGGGGTGAGAGACAACTTCACAAGCAATTCAGCTGCTCTACATTCCACACAGCATGAATTCCACTGAGAATAATGGCAGTTGGCAAGCTCTCCCCAGCCATTGGTCTGCTTGAATAGTAATCCCTGTTGCAGCTACTTGGCTCTTGTGGCTTCAGTGGGAGCACTGAGAAGCCCCAGCCTAGACATTGATTTAATTACAAATCAGCGCGGCCAAAAAGGAATAGTAGCTGCCCTCACCGGGTCTGTGGACGGGGTAGTAGTCAAAACCAAGCTTCCGAAAAGTCAGCTGCATGGCACCCTGGGAGCCCGGAGCGGGAGGTTCGTCTGTGCGACATCACATGACAGCAATTATCACATACAACAAGAAATGCAGCTTCTGAATCAATCAAAAATATATACACACACACACACACATTAGGCAAAGCACACAGTATGGCGTGTAGAGCTATCTGGTTCACCTGGGTCCACTGGACTGTCGTTGCATATGTGCAGGTCCAGGCGGGATATGAAGGTGTGGTATGAGGACTCCTTCACATCGTACATATCAAAGTACTGACTCAGGTTGTTGGGGGCTACATTGGAAGTGGGTGGGGGCTCTGTACATAGGTTGTGGATGCCTGGGGACGGAGGAGCAGTCTGCAAAGTAACCAGGTAACCAGAGAATCAACACAACCGTTCATTAGCATTATACTGTTTAGAAAAAACACATTAGTTCACGCTAAACAGCGAGGTGGGCAGGAAGACAGCTACACCTGTAGGCACTCAGCAGTCATGCTCTTCCTCTGCTGGGCAGACTTCTCCATGGCCTCGCTCAGGGACTTGGCATAATGGATGATGGCTTTGAGCTGGGAGTCGGTCAGCACCCATAACAGGTCATCCAGAATGAACAGCAGCTTGGAGGCCAGCACATTGCAGTCCTTCACCTAAGCAGAGACGTGAGGAATGACAGGTTTACATTACAAAGGTTAGTATGTGGATTAGCTTTGAATAATAACAATATAAAACGTTAAAATAACCATCAACTCATAAACACCCAAGAACATACAAAAAATGCATGCTCATTGTTTTACAAATAATGATAGATTAACAATATTATACAAAAACTATAAAATAAACAAATAAATCGCATGCTGTGGCCCCTTGGGGTCCACCCCTCATTATATGTGCATATCTGATCTCTAACCACTCGTACTCCAGCTTCAGATATTACGTCAATGTTTCTACAGATAGGATTTTTATTAGGGAAGGCATGCAGAAACTTTGAAGCAGGTCAAGTCATCCTTACTCTGCGCTTGAGAGCGATGCGGATGCGTCCCTGGTTTGTGATCAGACGTAAAGGGGTGCTCCCCAAGTCCTGGTCCTCGCTCTCTATGGCGTCGGCCTCGATCCGCAGGCTTTGCCAGTTGATTTCCTTGAACGTCAACACCTGAGGGCGAGAACAGGTGCATGCTATACAGGCACGGCACTGGGCGCTCTTCTGTCCCAGATGGAACAGATGGCACCAACTCAGAGGCAAAGAAAATAAACAGACATATTTCAAAAGTGGATTACAAGACCGCGTTGCAGAGGCTGGACGCCTGGATGCAGATAATGGCATCTGATAAACACTAGGATAAATAGCAAATAGTGGTGTGTAAAATATGCACTGCCACAGATTTCCACTACCTCTCCTCTCTTTGGGTCGGTGATACGGGTGTAGCGGAGGTCGCTGCGCTGCCATTTTGGGTCGAGGCTGTTCCCTTGTAGCTGCCAGAGCTCAAAGGAGGCGTGGAAAGCGCGAGCATGCACCTTGATGGTGATGGAGTTGATGATGATGGACATTCCCTCCACCACCTTCTCAGCAAAGCCATACTCACTGGACGGAAAGTATGGTTGGTAATGAATTAAAAGCTTCACAAGTTCAAATACATGTGCAAAGAGCTAAACCTACTATTGTTTTAACAGCTTAACGATGGAGTAAGTGATACTGGAGAAAGATTATACCTCTCCCTTGCCATAGGATCGCTAACCCCATCTTTAATGCCAGTTTTTAAATAAAGATGGGCAGAGGAAAAAGAACAATGATGGGTACATGGTTTCAAGAGTTTGTTACCTCTGGCCTGCTGTGATAGCAATAGGGGAAGGACCATTCGGTGGACGTGGTTCTTCACATGTCCTCATCTCAACTTCTACCTTATCTAGGAACTGCACAACAGAGAAGACAGATATGCAGCACTCTTTATGCAATTCAAGAAGAAAAAAAAAAGAATGTAAAAAAATGCATGATATGTATGATATGTATACATATATAAAAATTTAAGAAAAAATTATTGTCTAATTTTTACACCAGATACCGTATCAGAAAACACAATTTGATATATCTTTTGTTGAACACTAGCGTAACAAAAGATACAATGGATAGTATTGACACAGCAAGGGCAACGTCAGGCTACTGTTACATAAAAAGAGAATGAGAGGGTGAATGTTTCAGAAACTATTAAATAAAAATACAATATGCGAGTATTCTTACCAAACAGATGGGGCTTGTTTTCAACTTTGTCCATTGTATCTGAAAAAGACAATGTCATCATTTTGAGATTTTGGATAAAATGTTCGATATAGCCTGGTTTCAAAAGCAACAGTGCAAAGAAAGCATGGCGAGTAGCACTTGCAATAAAGATCTGAGTTACAGCAGGCCTATGTGGTCCCTCTGCATCTCTTATACAAATGTCCTCTTTCTAAATATCTTCAATACCCTCTACCCATATCAGAGTTTGTGTTTCCAAAGTCCACAGAACGAATGGTGAGGTAACAGTGAGTGTACAGGGGACATATGAATCAGCTCATGTGGGATTAACTTTTGTGGCCGCTGGCTGGTCCAAGAGAGAGCTACCTCTGTAGCCGTTATCCCGAACACAAACTGCCCCTGAGCATGTTGAGGCATGCAGAATAAATAAACATGGCCATGTAGCACGATGGAAAGTGACAGAGAAAATCTTGGGGTATGTAAAACAAGTTAAGAGATTTCCTGCTTGGTGACACACACACACACACACACCACGGGCCAACTGAGTCGACACCTATACACAGACTCAATTGCCTCATCACTTACCATACTGTTTATTATTTGCGGTAAAGTGAGCACAGTGAGAACTTCATTACCAATTAGGGTTGCAACTAAAACTGCAATAAGACTGGGCTGCATTACTTGAGGGTGACCGTGTTAGCCTGCATTGCTGCTGTCACCGCTGTTATATTCCAAGGTTGCTCACTGTTATCCTGTTGTCAAACCACACACAGCAATGCCATTATAATCCATTACATGGAAGGGAGGACTGCTCTACGTTATTATTATTACTATTACAGCTCTTACCACAATGATGTGCCCATTGTTTCAAACACAATATACTGAAAGATAACGCACTAATGGGAACATCTGGGCTAGCTAGCTGATAACTTGTCTGCCAAAAAACTCTGTGAATTGTACCCTCTGCTCTCTTTGCACTGTGGCCTGGCTGCAGCAATACCGTTGGTCTGGAGACACAAGCTGACCTCACTGATGTGTCTATCTAATGCTCTCTGCCGATGCCTTGGCTCATTTCCTTGCTCTAGCTCTCCCCCGCACCTCTTTTGACAACGTGATAGTTGGGGTTTTCCTACACCAGCTGCAGAGAATGTGGTGGAACTAGCACCGGGTGGACCAGACCTAACAATCTGGTTTGACGGGTGATGGACGCATACCCTTATGGCAGCTTTGTTGCAGTACACTCGAGTGACAGCCAGCCATGTAGGAAGGTCTAGCATGTTCTGCAACACCTCCTCATCCAACTCCAGGTTGGACAGCTGGCCCTCCCCCTTCAAAGTACTCAGGTTGATCTTGTCTGGAGAAAGGTTCTTCGTGAACCTGAGTGAGAGAAGAAGAAATAATAACCCTGTTAGGTGGAAGAGGGGTGGGGAATGGGCATTGTGCATTGCTATTTGCATAGTCCTAGAGCCAACTGCTAACAGGTGGTGCAGAAAATGTACTTCTACTACCAGAGTACAGCTGGCAAAGTGGTGTTGCGAAGATAATAGCAAATTACACTCATAAATATGACACTATGCTGGCCTGTTATTCAAACTACTCGTGTGTCAGCCACCAACACAGAGATCGATGCAAAATATGTTGCCTTAGTAGAATTTAATATTGTTTTTGGCATGTGAAACTAGGCTATATGGCTATATGGTAAGCGAATGCAGCCCAAGTTGTCCACTACAACAGAGCCAAACTGTTGAGCCTGCATGTTATTATTATTAGGTCAAATGGACTGTGCAAAGAAAAGCTAATGCATGCTCTGGGCCATACAGTGAACAACAGTAGCAATGGCCCGTCCCTCACGCTCGCATGATTCCATTCACAATGGCCATGTCTGTTGGGTAGGCTAATAGTCGAGTAGGTATCCCACGGCAGAAGGACCCCGGGCCATTCCTTTCCCCATATGAATGCTTAATAATTATCACACACTCTAATACAGTTTCAGAGCAAATCTAAATATCATCGGTCCAATATTTGGTGAAAAGAATATATGCTTCCGGACTGGAAGCCAAGGTTAGGGGGAGCGCTGGGGAATCTATCAAATGGCACACCTCTGTCTGTGTAAACTAAAGTACTAATGCAATTAGTAAAATATGTCACACTGCCAAATTAAATAAACCACATTATGTTCATAACCAGAGTCATACAATATATAATCCCCACTGGAAATAATAAAAATAATAATAATAATAAAAACATTTATAAAAAATAAGATAAGATATGCCTTTATTTGTCTCATAAATGAGAAATATCATATATTACAGCAGCAAAGTGGACAGCAGTAAACAGTAAAAAACAATATAAATGGTAAAATAATTAAATAACAGCTAAATAAATAATCAATTAAGAGATTAAAATTCCAACAAAATATACTGCTTATAGAGCTGACTGCTAAGAGTTGGGGTCATAGCTTTCACTCAAAAAAAGGTTTAGAACCACACGTTGGTTAGAACACACTGGTAGTGTCAGTACAAGACTGTGCTGGGCCACCACAACAGAATGAAGCTGCTGTCTAAAACACTTTGTTCACAACGCAAAGCTGCTCTTTAGTACAGTCTCTGCATCTGCCAAGTTTGTTATGCCACTGCAACTACAGTATGTGAGACATACTGTGAGCTCGATCCACATTTACATGCCTCTGAGAAATACAGAAATATGCTATATATAATGTTAATAACAAGATATACTAAAATGTCACTGTGCACACAACACAGTGGTAGCAAAACCACAATGCCGCACAATTTAGGCTACTAGGCCTACTATCTCCATCACAGAAACATGTATTTTTCCCTTTCCCAAATGTCTTTGAAAAGATGGTTTGCCATCTTCCTAGCGGTCTTACATTCTAAAATGCAGCACATGAGACTACTTTATATGTCTGCTGCATAATGGACATTCCTGTTACTATTGTTAATATAAAAGGCAAGAAGTCATGGCTCATGACTGACTATCTGATCTGCAATGCCCACCACACAGTCTACGATAGTATTATGGCTCGGTGTCTCTTTCTGTGGTACGATACAGTACCTTACTCTATACATTTAAAGGTATAGATTAAAAGTAAAGGAGGGCATGAAAGGCATTGCATTCTCCAAATACCGTACCGATTGTTTGTTTGGTAACTCTGTCCATTCATCTACTCTACAGTATGAGGTAGCTACCACAGTATACGTGAAATGCCAAGACGACAGCCAAACAACCAATGTGAGCATAATAATGCACTGTCAATGAAACATTAAATCAACTAGGTTAGCTTGCTTATAGCCGGTCACTTACCTGGACAAGTGTTTCAAAATTTGCTTTTTGATAATCCCAGCCATTTTGTCGGGGTGAGAGTCAGAAACGTCACCGGCTATCCATTAAAACTATACAATTTGCAATTTGTAGGGTATCACGAAAATCACCAACACGACCCCACATCGCATCGTGCTAGCCACTAGAACAACCTAGCAACCTTCGCAGCTTCGTCAGACTGTTTCCACCGCCAGTAGGCTAATGTAAATGTAAGCAGCATGCAGCCAGGAGCACAAAACAGACACAAACAACATTAACATATCGCCATCTGCTGGACATTTGCAGAAAACATTATGTGGGAATAAAGAGTCTCCTGTGTCTTGAGGGACTCGTGCCCAAAAGTGACTTCAATAAATAAAACAGTCATAACGTGCAAATTCGCTTTGCGTATTATGTCTGACCGTGTCCGTGACTTTTTTTTACTGTAATCCATTACAAGTAGTTACCGTACCAGACTAAAATTATAATAAATGTATTTTTTGGATTAGGCCTACCTAAATTTGTAACATAATTGCTTTACATTAGTTTTAAAATAATACTTCACCTATACAAAAAATATAACATGTTATAACATATTGTGACATATAAAAAAAAGTTAATATTTTTTATGAGAAATTAACTAAAAACACCTCTTACAACCATAGGCTACATCTGATTACATTAAGAATGATTCAATTGGTTTAACACATTTTTTTAATATAACAGGGTCAGTGGCATTTCTTCCAGAAAAAAATGTCCTATTGTTAAGAACTTATTATTGCCTAAATGTTGTACAAATATATAATTGTCTTTTATAGTTAATATCAAGTAAAATATTAAGTCACATTTGCTTTGACTTAATTGACAAGTTTAGAAACTTGTAAAATGACCGTAAGGCTGACTTTCAGTCTCTCACCCACTCATGCTACATTAGCTATTCAATCAAATCTGTATTAAAAGTAAAAACAGTGGAATCCAAATGCAACGAACGAACAGCTAAGCAACAATATAGTAAGTAACCTACAATAAATACAAAAAGAGAAACGAAATAAACGTCCAGTTTTTAAGCATGACCATCAGAGGGCAGTATGCATTTCGCTTCCGTGTAGTTCAGGCCTAGTCTGTCGTCATAGATGTGGCATGCGCACTGTCGATGTTGTTGAGTTTGTTATGACAAGCCGAGGCCTCGGACTAAATTAGGTAAGAAGCCCCAGTTGTAGTCCGGGGAAATCCATGATGGAGGGCATGGAACTGGACCTGGACCCAGAGCTTATGCAGAAGTTTAGCTGCATGGGTACAACAGATAAAGATATTCTAATATCGGAGTTTCAGAGACTTCTTGGATTTCAACTGAACCCTGCGGGATGCGCCTTCTTTCTTGACATGACCAATTGGTGAGCTCGGTGACTCGGCCTGCATTGTGATTATTTAACTTTTAACTGTTCTCTTTGTTATTATATAATTTATGTTTTGTATTTTAATCAGACTAAGCCATTACAAACGCGGATCCCGATTATTAACAATTCGAGAAATTGTAGCTTTGCTAAAATACGACGTGTGGTAGTAGTTTCAATGGGTGCTACCGTAATGCTAAAAGCTAGCGGTCTTTGTCGCTGACTTATGATTGCACGTTGGTGGTCACGTGCTGCACGTTTATCTGAATCTTTTCTCTAAAATGTTTGTTTTGTTTTCTTTGCATAAATAGGTTAAACAAGGCTAGCTAACGCTAGGATGTGCTTTACCAGTAGTGTGTGCATTGTCGGTCTGGGACAACAGTGTCGCTAGTCCCTGCCGCGTTACCGTAACAACATTGTTATTCATTATTTAGTCTACTCGAAGTAAAATGATATGTCGGTAACGTATTGGAAAACTGGATAACTTTGGATACTGATTGGATAACTCGTAGTGAATTACATCGGTATCGAGAAAGCACCAGTAGTTTCAGTTTATAAAGTTATCACGTGATGCCCTGTAGCAACTCCTATGTAACAGCAGCTAAAAATAAACCTGCTGGCAAGAATGAATTATGGGCCAGCTATTAGTTCGTATCTGTTTGTGGTCACTATATTCAGACGTCTGTATTTGAATTTTATTTTCTTTGCCTAAGTGATACCACGTGTTAGATCAAACACAGCTGTCTATTTGTTGTACCAGCCTAAGTATTTTTGTATCTTTTATGTTGTTATTGTTCTAATCCAACATTGCATTGCATCTTTCTTTGTCATAGGAATTTACAAGCAGCTATTGGAGCATACTATGACTTCGAGAGCCCAAACATTAATGCACCATGTATGTCCTTTGTGGAAGACGTCACAATTGGGGAGGGGGAATCGGTCCCACCTGATACACCTTTTACAAAGACGTGGAGACTTCAAAACACAGGTACAGCAGGTGTTTTGTCTACATCATTGTTTAATATAATAATAGTTACAATAATACACTTTTATTTACATATTTCATAAAGTAAGCTTTCAAAGTGCTTAAGTTTTGTGAAAGCTCAAATATAAACACGAGCTAGTGTATACCCACACAATTTAAAACTATGAGAAAAAGCCTTGTTTGTAATTATTGGAGTAAATTCTGTTTTTACAGGCACAGAATCGTGGCCTCCTGGGGTGTGTCTGAAGTATGTTGGAGGGGATCAGTTTGGTCATGTAAACATGGTGATGGCACGCTTGCTAGACCCTCAAGAAATGGCCGACGTGAGTGTCCAGATGCATAGCCCTGTGTCTCCTGGTATGTACCAGGGCCAGTGGAGGATGTGCACAGCTACCGGACTCTTCTTTGGTGGTAAAGAAAGCAATGTTACCAATTGATGAACCTTTCCTTTGTAAATATTAATGTTATAATATATGTTGTAGGAAAAGTACCTATATCTGACACCTTGCTGGTAATATGGGGACAGGTATATACAATAGCTTCTGTTCCTTTTCTTTGACAGATGTGATCTGGGTGATTCTGAGTGTGGAGGTCGGGGGTCTCCTTGGCGTTACGCAACAGCTTTCCTCTTTCCAGGCCCAGTTCAACACTCAGCCTCATCGCAGTCTGGAGGGAGACTACAACCCCTTTGCCTCACCACAGAAGAGCAAGTACCCCAGCGGCAGCGACGATGACGCGGGTCTCCATGACGACATCGATCTGAAGGACCCCGGGGACCACTGGGAAGGCACCCCTAACCAGTTACAACAGGAACAGAATGGACCTTCTCACAATTCTGTCAATATAACAGCTAACAGTCTACAGAGTAATCTATCAGTAGTAAATTATAATCAGGTAAAGGTCACCTATAGGCAGAGGCCTGTCATCATTTAAATTGGTTTTAAATGTGTCTACAGTTGCTCTACGTGGAAATAATAGTATAGTCACAAGAGGATCATCAAATGTAGATTTGCCAGTAATATTATTTTTATAGAAATAAATTACAGATCATTTTAAATAATGTATTTACTTATAACTATCTAAATGCTATTTTTGTGAATCATAGTTTGTATTTCAATTTGGGAGCAATTTAAGTAAACATTGCAAAGGTTAATTTTCTGAAATCATTGTAATTTTTTTATCTCATCTTCTTAGGGTTTACATGGGCCATATTCCTTTGGGCACTCCTAAAAAATGGGAATGATCACCGTCAAGCTGCACTACACCTCTGGAATCAATTCCACCAATAACAGGAGGATGAGGCTTTAGCAGTAGCTGGTGGAGGGCCTGGAGATTCATACAAACACTTTATGTAAAGTTTCTCTCCACTTCAGCTACACTGTAAGAACCCAGTGGCCAGTTCTGCTGACACACGGCTCAACAAACATCCCATATCCACTGTATGCATGTGTGAATGCTAAGTTAAACATGAGTGATGAGTCTTTTTTTTTTTTTTTGGAGAATTGACCCTTTTGTTTTAGTAATTCTGTAGAGTGCATATAAGACAGTGATATTAGTGTGTACGTGTGCGTATGTTTGTGTGTTGATGTGCAACTTGAAAGAAATGAGAGGAAAAGCCATTAATTTTGCCAACTGATTCCCGTATTTCTGCTCAAACTTTGCTTTGGTCATAATTTAACGCTATAATTAATGTAGGTCTTCTGATGCCTGAAACCTGATACCCTGTTGACTTTTTAATTCCATTAATTTGATAGTGTATTTAACTTTTAAGAAGAGTGGTAGATTTGGGGGGACATTGCAGTACTCAAAGTACAATCTAAGCTGCCGTATAATTTTCTACCACTAGAGCCGTTAATTTAGATTTAAGACTTGTCTGCCCTTCTTAAAAAATGATTTATTTGTATTTATCAACAAAAAAAAAATCAAAGCTAATTTGTTAAATCCTTGTTAACTACCGCATCTCCATTTGTAATCAGTAGGATGAAGACTTAACAGTTTAGACGCCAATTCTGTTAATTGCATTGTAAGTCACGTCACACTAATTTGATAGTGTTATAGATTGTTCCTTTGAATACACATTTGTATACACAAAGCATACAATATTAATAAGAAATATTACTTATTACAGTGTAGAACAAAAATGTATATGAAATACTTGATGGGTCATAATTCCCTGCTTGAACAACCATGTTATATTCTGAAAACCCATTCAGAATTCTACTTATTTTGCCAAATAAAATTTAATAATTAATAATGTATTGTAGTTATCTAAAGGTATTACCCAGCCAAACTCCAGATACAATATATAGTACAAAAGATAGTTTTACATATTTACAAATAAAGATTGCAGAAAGATAGCCATGGAAACATGGAGCAATTTTATTTTTAAAGATTTATATTCTATAATTCTTGCCTTTTATGATGAATGAATTCAGTAGTATGCATCAAATGAACAGAACTGATAATTTGAGTGTTGCTTTTTCCATCATACGTGTTCTGTGACATCACATAACAGTGAATTGACTTTAAATCTTTAAAGTAAACTTTTTTGTGTGAAGCTTTTATCTTGAGTTGAATGTATTAAATGAATGTAGCAATTCTTTTGGAAAGGTTTTATTTTACCCAAAGATTTTCTGCCTTGAGCTGAACTGATTTTTTTGTTGATCTCTTTTTAAATGTATCTGCCTTCTTGGTACAACTATGGCAAGACCATTAACATCCAGGTCTAGCATTGTTTATTTGTGTTATCGTCATCTTATTTTATCCTCAAAACAAGAAGTTCAAAAATTTTACTATAATTTGCATATCTGAGATTAAGACACTTACACAAACAAGTAGTTCAAATGCAAGAGTTGACAGTTAAATCATTCTTTAAACTGTTTCTGAATGCTTTACTTGCACTAACTGGTTGATCTATGCACTGAGTAATGTGGCCTCGATGCCAAATAGGCTTATTTTATACTGTCTCTTTGCTCATTGTTGTAATTCATCTTTGTAGTGCATTAATATCCTTAAGGCTTTAATAGACCCTGTGATTTTATCTGACGTGTGCTTAAACTACCTTGACAGGATTAACCTCTTTACATTCAAATCCTGTCAGTTAGCTCCAGGGACACTGAGCTTTGACATCCCTCCACCAATACCACAGTTTCTCACAGTCAACCAATGCTTTGGGTCAAATTGTGCATTTTAATTGTTGCTTTTAAACGTTTCCTTCTTGCCATGTATGTTTATATTTTACGTCTGTGTGATATGCTTCTGAATTTGCCATGGGTCAGATTGCAGAATAATTTGGCTCTAAACTATTCAACATAAGGCAGGAGTAGAGCAGATGAAACAGATGAATGCTTTTGTGTGAGTGTGTTTGATGGAAGTTTGTATGATTAAATTATCACAGAAAGCAAATGTTGAATGACTTTTTTTTATTGCTTGGGGTATAATTTCCATCATAATCCATGTTATAGTTTTAAAGATTGTTCTCTTAATTAAATATACTGTATACTCAATTTGAAATCTACCTGATCTCATCCCATATAGACATTTATAGTCACTAATGTCTACAATCATATCACTAAACGTCAATACAGCCTACATACAACAAATATTTTGGCTGTTTGGCATTACAAAACATGCATGTCGGGGGGGGTCCTCACGACTTTAACAAACAGTAACAACATATTGTTATATAACAAAACAAGCAATGGATAAGACCCCCCACCCCTACCCACCAGATGAAGATGTGTGTTAATTTATTATTTTCAGTTTAAGGAGGTGCCAGATTAATTGTTGCCTGGGGGCCTACTGGTCAAATGCTGCAACTACTCTAATGGGTGCACCTTAGTCACCTTTGCAGCATATACCCACATAGCCCCGGGGAACAACACTGCCTTGTGATAAATGTGTCAAAGAAATGTACTGTGGGAGATAGGAGTACATGTGATACAATATTAACTACTTAGTGGCTCACTTTTGAAACCTCACTTATTTATATAATTAAATGGCTCACCATTTTTCAGCTACTGTAGGCTCTGACCGAAAGGCTTTCACTATTAAAAGTGTTTGTCATTTGTATGATTCAGTTATGGCAGTGATTCTGGGGTTGTCATTTGCCCTTTCATCAAGCATCACCAGAAAATGTTTCGGGTTTGGATACACTTGTTTCCAAACAATTGTTCAAGCTGTAATCCTGTTTCAATAAAGCTATTAAAAGTTCCTGAAGTTCATCAAGTTGCATTGGACGCAACAGCTATTTAGAATATTTCAACAGAGCTGTGCAAACACTGCTGTTTGTATTGAGCAAACATTTGTTCACTCTCCCATCCTCCCCTTACTTCTCTTCGTCTATCTAGGTAACCCACTCTCTCTTCCTTGCTTTCTGTAGGCCTACTTGTCAGACAGCTTTTGTGGCCACGAGCGTTGACGTCTCATTATTACAATGAGGTCCTCTGTGGTTAAAATTGACCCAAATGCGGACAACAAACTGCTATTGAATTTTCGTTTTGTACTAGCATTTTGTTAAAAATTGAGAGGAATGGGACAGACATACATGCAAAAAATAAACAAACTAATATTTACTGCATACGTGTGTATATATATATATGTATATATATATATATACAGTATACACTCACCTAAAGGATTATTAGGAACACCTGTTCAATTTCTCATTAATGCAATTATCTAATCAACAATCACA
>JAODTR010032311.1:0-21503 GCA_025399935.1 Amblyopsis rosae | reverse complement strand
GGTCGGGGGGTGGGACTCCCAGTAGGGGGCAGTATAGTCTAGTGGTCTGGGTGTTGGCTCCCAGTAGGGGGCAGTATAGTCTAGTGGTCTGGGGGTTGACTCCCAGTAGGGGGCAGTATAGTCTAGTGGTCTGGGGGTTGGACTCCCAGGCAGCAGGTCAGCAGCTTAAAGCCCAGCTGTAAGCATCCCTGCGCTCCTCTGGTTCAGTAAACTCAGACTGGACTCCATGGGAGCATCTTTATATGAATGATTCCAGTGTAATGTAATAACAGTAACAGTAACATTAACATTAAGTTAAGGCAACAGAAACAGTACATATCCAAGCAATCCACTCAGAAATAACCAATACACAATTAACTAGACAATCAAAATATATGAAGATAACCGCCATTAATAGACTATAATGTCTCTTACATTAAAGGACATTATAGTCTATTAAAGTTAACCATCACCCCAGCTCTGAGCCTGACTCTGCCCAGTGTTCATTAACATGAACATTTGAATTTGATGACACACAAGGAGTACTCTTGGAAACCAGTCAGGTCCAGGGTGATCTCTAATCTTCAGACCATAACATCCTGATTATTATAAAAACAATATTAACACCAGCATTGATGTGTCTCACCACAGTGCAGCCTTATTATTCATTTTATAGTTAAAAAAACACCACTTGGGGTGCAGTCACACTTTAATGGTGGCTTGCATTTAGCAGCGTATTGACTGAACAGAGACCATGGGAGCACACGCAGCCTAGCCTGGTGCAACCAGACCCTCCTGGTGAACAGGGTCTGGACCCACAATGCACCTGGTGAACAGGGTCTGGCCACGCTCCACTGGGAAGTGTTCACAGTCGTTGCCTCCTGCTGGGTGTAGACCACTGATTGATTTTGAAGCTATGCTGAACCAACTCGACTGTTTTGATAGCCTCATCTAGCTCTACCATTGTTTAGAAACACACTGGACTTCAACGTCATCTCACTAACCCACCCTGATTGGACCACCAGCAGGTTGGTCCATCATACTGAAAATAATTTAGATTTGATTTTGAGGCCATATTGCTGTTACGGCTACTTAATGTCTTGAGCCAGACAGCTTTATTGCTGACACCTGGGGCCATTTATATCAAGAGCTCTCTGTTGGGAGTCCGGCCCTTGCCCCAGCCAGAAGAGAGCCACTGTTCTCATGCACACAGGTTCTCTTGTGGGCAGGGGACCTGGCTACCTTTGGTTATCTAGTTTAGAGTTTGGATGGTTTGGCAGTTAAGCTGCTGGGTCTGACGGCCCGTTGCGTGGTTGGTCCAGTAGTTTCCCCTTCTTTTGTTAGGTTTATTGTTTTGGCCCGGTCTCCTTCCCTGTAGATGTAACAGTGTTTGTGTATTTTAAACAATGTTGATGCATCCTGTGGTCAGTGTGGCTAGTCTGTTGGTCCCCGGTAAGAGGACCCGTTGCCTAGGGGGGCGTAACATCGCCCAGCCCTAGTTACCAGACTATAATCTCAGCGAAAACAAATTGATATGAGAGAAACAGTCAAGCTCAGCCAGGCTAAGGTAATGACTACTCACCACCTGGTCAGATGAGAAGTCTATGTACCCAGGAAGGATGAGGAAGTCACTGCAAAACAGACACAGAGCAGTGTTAGGGCCGTGCATTGGCAAGAATCTGGTGATACGATGCGTATCACGATACAGGGGCCATTGTTTAGATATATTGCGATTGTAGCTTTCTAATGAATACAGACATTATCTTAACGCTCCCAATTCCCTCGTCCTCTTCCGTATCAACCACTCCTTCAATAACACACAAGACCACCGGGTTAAACTCAACTGTTTACTCACAAAATTAAACATGAACATACAAAAACTTAAATATCAATCCACATTATAAAGATTGAGCGATACCAAGAGGTAAAAAGACTCTCCACTCGCCTGACTGTTAATAACTGTTAAAAAAAAAGTATTTTGCATGAAACTTAAAGGTGGAGTTACCAATAACCAAAATGTTAAAGATTGTTCCACGACGCCACACTGACTATTCTCTGGCTTATCCACACACCATAAACAAACACAAATGAACTTCTTATATTATTTAACTGTATATATAAACACATGTAATAAAATTATTATTAACACGTAATGCTAACAAATCACATTTAGGCTCCTACAGCGATACTATAAGCAAGGCGATATATTGCAATTTCTAATTTGTAGACAACTGTCATAGCAATGCTAGTGTGGCTCCACTGCAACAAAGAACACTTTCTTGCTCAGTGACTGCAGATGGATATTAGCTTGAAGCTAAATCTGGTAACTAGCATCTGTCCTCTCTTTTGAGGTTATTGTATTTTGTACATGGTCCCTTATACAAATACATTTAGTTGTATTTTATTGATACCGTGATATACAGCATTGATACAGTATCGCGCAACGTAATAACGCGATACTGAGGTGTATCGATATTTTCTCACACCCCTAGTTACAGTGGCAGCAAATCCTACCCAAATCCTAAACTGGCAACATGTCTTCTACCACTGGAGTCACAGCAGTTTCTCATTTTTTCCAATGTTTGTGCCTACGCACGGTTCAAAGTGTGCGTGTAGGAACGCACAGTCTCATGTCAAATTTGTTTTTGGTATAGCACAACCTGTGCGTGCGAAATGGCGTACGCACATTTCAGCCCAGTTTTGTGCGTACGCCACGTTTATACATGAGACTACTACTTTGTAGTAGCGTGCCCGTGCCAGTAGACGGCAGTAGTTACATGTGAATCAACATGCCTTCAGTGCAAGTGGTGGTAATTAGTATACAGCAAAAGATGTTCCCAAAGGTTTATAGCAAGAACAGCAGCAGGAAACCTGTGATTTATTGTTTTTAGTTGAACTCACAGGGTGTCCCATCTCTGCCAGTAATAGGACACCCTGTGAGTTTGAGTGAGAGAAGGAATGTGTGCTGATCATCTGACAGGAACGGCATATATTCTGACATCATGAAAGAGTCTGACAGACGCCATCAGCTGGTTGGAACAGCCTCCAGTTGTTTACAAGTCCAACTACTACAAGTGCTAATCTGGGAATTGAGGGCTTAGTGTGTTCTACAGACTGTAGTGACTGAGGTTGCCTAGTAGCAGATCTATATTAAAATCGACACAAACACTCACAACACAAGATTGTGTGTAACCCGGCCTTTGAATGTGGGAGAGGCCTTTTCTGACGGAAGGTGCCACTGCCTCTTTAAGGGGTAACTTACACTTAGTCCATGGTTCAGCGCAAATATATATTTAAGTTTATGAAGCTACGATTTGGGAAAACTACATATGGTGAAAGTGGCAACAATAATTAATTAGCTACTTAACGTATTAGTGGTATATTCTAACAATAATGCATTACATACACACGCAATGTATTTATTGGAACTGAGCTCACATCCATATGTACCACCACTATTCAGCCATCGTCACCCCTTAAGAAGTGTAGGACCTCAATATATAGTCGTGGTGTATAATCGTATGGGTAGAATGGGCTTCCAGTCAGATCGTAGTCTACAGCAGAATTCTAACAGAATGTGCTTTGCTTTTTGACTCGTGTATGACCTACTCTGGCTCATTTGTTGTCAAATCTAGGTTACTTTGGATAAAAAGAGTCTGCTAAACGCTTAAAACGTAAACGTAAAACTATCTTTATTTGTCAACAGGTACAGCACAGCAACACGATCTCAACTACGGGGAAGCGGTTGCGCCCCGGGCACGGAGCAGCAGGACGAGGTGTCATACTTGTAAGTGAGCCCGTCTCCTCCGTTGAAGAGCTGCTGTCCCGTCAGACCGTCGTCCGGAACGTAACTGGTCTGTCCGCTGATCAGGTAGTCCGCCATGGCGTCGCAATGCCCGTCTGTGTATGTCACGACCACGAACCCGCACGGAATAGACACACTAGAACTTTAGTTTTGCCTTCTGTGGCCTCTGCTCCTCTGCTAACGAAGGACAACGGGACCGATCTTCGCCTCCTTCCAGAGGTCGACGCGGGATCGCTTGCCACGGTGCCCTGCGGGGACGCGGAGGACGCAAGAGTCTCTTTTCTCCGCTCTTTCCTGCCGCAGGATGCGCGCTTCCGCCGTGCTCGCCGTGACCGCACACACGTGCTGCTGTTTCCTTACGTGCGACGTTTTCCGTGAGACACGCGTCACATCCGGCACGGCCCCGCCCCCTTCGAAAACACGTTGATTTACCATTTATGAACCACTAGAGGGCGCACTACTGCTTGGAGTGTGCATCAGCCTGCATTCCCACGCTGCCAATACGAAATTAGGGCGCGCACACACAGGATATTAATATCCCACCCCGGAGCATGAATACATTAACTATTTTAGGCAGCAGACACACCCTGGCTGTACTGAAGGGAGCCATAACACCCTCGTGGTGGTGTGTGGGGGGGACTCCTGATCTGGGGTTTGATGTTCGACCCTAGGTGGGATCCTGTCTTCCTTCCAGAAAAGCACCCTTGAGCAAGGCATAACACCTCCACCTTTACACTAGTCAAATTAGTTCCATTTACAGTATAAAGCCTCAGAGCTGCACATCCCTCATTTCTTATGTTAACAAAACAACCGGCTAACCTGTTCCCCTAGCCTGGTGCAAATGGACCCACAGTGCACCTGGCGAACAGGGTCTGAGATCCATTGGAAGTGTTTGCAGTCTCCTGTAGGGCCTTTGGACAGCCTTTAACCAATCAGCATTGCGACAACTGTTTGTACATCACCTCGTCTAGTTCTGCCACCGTTCAGAAACACGCTCGACTTCAACTTCGTCTCACTGACTGATTAATCCCCCAGCAGGGTGTCTGTGAACGCTAATGCGAACAGGGTTTCCAGACTTTAATCTCAGTGACGGTTCAGCTAACAGCAATAGCTGGGGGCAGAGCCAGACTACAATTCCTCCCTCTGGGCAAAGAACTAAGAACCTCTATGAAATCACATGGGCTAAAAGAAAAGGGACCACAGAAAGTTGTCCACACATTGCAACTCATGCTGGAGAATAACTGCTGAACCAAGTGATTAAGGGAAAAACAAACCACTTGTGTTGTTGCGTGTGTATGTATATAAAATTAAGACACTAGAGACAAGGTATGGTTTTAAAAACTTTGAGCAACTCTTTCTGTATTAATATACAACCGTTGAAAATTACAGCATTTTATCCCCCCCCCCCCCCCTTTGTTTTTTACGATCAACCAACAGCCATTTTCCAAACAAAGATCATGAATGTAAGCAGAAAGAAATCAGGGGAAACAAACCCAAAACAGTTGGCTGGATGTCCACAAAGAAAAACGAACCAGGCGAGGTGAGAAAAGACAAATTATTAAGCAAGATTTATTTATGATTATGGAGTGTTTGAGCATGACTGCGAATAGACGCGCGCGCGTGTGTGTGTGCGTGCGTGTGTGTGCGTGCGTGCGTGTGCGTGCGTGCGTGCGTGCGTGCGTGCGCACGGTGTAGTGTATCAACAGTTACACTTGTGGGTTTAACAGGGCACGATCGCAGCTTCACAGCCAGGCCAGGCCAGGCAGGAGCCAACCAAGCTAGCCACACCAGTCCGACCAGAGCATTCTCTTCTACACGTCCTCGTAAAAATATATAGCAGTCGTGTCTCGACCTCGAGGGACATCACCGGGGCGATGGCAGACGAGCATCAGGCTTCATGCCCTACGCTGGCACCCAACTTTCGTTGCCTTGACGACTAGCATGTCAAATAAGCGGGCCCAAGAGCGGCATCATGGGCAATTATCCTCCAGCAGGTGTGCAGCTTTAGACGGCCGACTAAGGCTCTCCTCAGGTTGGCGGTGGGCGGAGCTCAGCTGATGACTTGCTGAGGTCAGCAAACAGAGTCCACTATCCCGCCCCCCCCCCCACTCTGCACACAGTCCTGAGGAGAGCGCAACTCAGCCGCGGGGGGGGGTGTGTGCGCGCGTTGTCGTCACGTTGAAACCCAGAGTGCAACCGTCGCCATGGCGTTGTGAAGCGAAGATGCACGTGGAGAAACGAGAGAGAGAAAGAGGGTAAGCGATGAGGAGGAGGGTTATCAGGTGTGTGGGGTGGGGGGGGGGGGAGGGGGGGGGGGTGTCTCAAGTGTCGTGGAAGTCCTTGAGCAACGTACGTCTCCTCTGCTCAGCAACATGCATCTGGTTCTCCAGGTCCTGCAGGGGGAGACACGTTATGGACCGCTGCCTCGTCACTACCACTGGTTACCACTGGTTACCAGCCACTAACACCATCAGCTCACCCCTCGGTCGTTGGCGCTGAGCTCCACCCCTCCTCCCACCACCACCACCACGCCTCGGTCGTAGCCGTCGGCCCGCTCCACCTTCCAGGACAGGTTCTCTATCTCCGCCTCCAGCTGGGCTTGCTGGTACTCAAACTGGGGCGAGGGAGGGGGGGAGAAGGGGGGGGGGGGGGGGGGGGGGTAAAAAAACCCACATAGATCATATTCAATAGTGAGGCGGCCATGTTAAACATTAATGTGGCAGCAAACGATTTCTATGATATGAACGCACACCAAGCGCCAAATGGTTAGACTGTATGGTGGGGCTAGTGCGCCATCTAGTGGCGGAAGGTCATAACACACACACACAACATCCAGTCTCACCAGCTTCTTGCGGGGTCCAGACTCCATGTAGTAGGCGTAGGGGTAGGTGTACTGCAAGGTGTAGCGGCACTGGGGGGTGGGGGGTGGGGGGGGGGGAAGAGTATCTGTTAGGGTGGTCGTCTGGTATTACCCATCGTAAAGCTCTGTGTGTGTGTGTGTGGGGACCTCCAGGCCTTTAGGGGGCAGTAAGCGTGTGTGTGTGTGTGTGTGTGTGTGTGGACCTCCAGGCCTCTAGGGGGCAATGTGTCTGTGTGTGTGTGGGGACCTTGGCCAGCAGGCGGGCGGCGTTCTGCAGGTACTGCCAGTCGATCCAGGTGCCCAGGTTGTTCATGACCCGCTCCTGGATCTTCTCCTGGATCCTCTGGTACGTCTGGGCCTCCAGCTGCAGAGACTTGTTGTGGTTCTCCCACTGCAGCACACACAAACAGACAGACGCGCACACACACACACACAGACAGACGCGCGCGCACACACACACACAGACAGACGCGCACACACACACACAGACACGCGCACGCTTTGATCATAAAGTAATGCAGCTCTGATAATTCTGTGTCCTGTGCTGTTAAAGCTTAATAGAGCTCTGTATTATATTTTAAATATAGCGGCAGACAACTATTTGCTATTCATAGATCAATACAGTGGAGTATATCCCAAGCAGATCATTAATTGACGCTAGTGTGCTTATAGTGGTAGAAGGTCATATAGACCCACTTGAATGAGTAATACGTGCATTTATAAATACTGTGTTGGTGTATTTCTGAAAACCCTGAAAGAAAAAAAAAAATGAAAAAAATTTCTTTGGCCATTATTTTAGGAAGGTGACGATATGTAGGCGATTAAGCAATTCAATCAACTTTAAATATCTCACAATATAGCTACATTTAAATGCAAAATACAATATACAAGGCTTTTCTGCCAATCCCTCAAACACGCTTTGGTCTACTCAAGTTGGAAACAACTGAGGAATCCGATAAAATTACCAGATGTCTTGTGTGTTTTGCTTTAGCAGACTTTACACCTGTCCCCATCACTTTTATATGGTGATCAAAACACTATTATGTTTTCTTCCCAAACCCCGCCCCTTTTGGATCGCTCCAATAAAACAAATGTAGTTAGCCTAAGCTGTGCTCGAAGCGAACACAGCCGATTGACCCGGCTATTATATATTTTTAGGTAGTTATTTTTGTTCCATGTGCCACCATAGTGGCCGTAACTTTGAGGGGCCATACAGGAAAACTACCGACACATAGTCCTACCATGCTTGACGAAGTACCGGTCTGGTCAACGTCGCTGATCTCGAAGTAACGGCAAACAACATGACCGCGTCTCCTCCGATTCTTCTCACATTCAAAGTAATTAAGTTGATCACGTAGGCAAAAACACGGGGGTAGAAAACAGCCGATTCCACGCCCAGGTGTGTGTGTGTGCGTGCGTGCGTGCGTGCCTGCCTGCCTGCCTGCCTGCCTGCGTGCGTGCGTGCGTGCGTGCGTGCGTGCACCCACCCTCTCAAAGTAAAAGAGGTATTTCTTGAGGGCCTCCCGAGCCTGAGCCTGCTGGCTCTGGTTGACGATGTCTGGGTTCTCCTTGTAGCGGCTGCACTCATAGTACTCACTACCATGGGTCTTCCAGTCTCCCAGACACATCCAGCAGAAGTCTGATGAGAGGGAGAGAGAGAGAGGAACAGGACAATGAGGACAAGCATGGAGACAAAGAGAGAGACAGGCAGCAGGCCAGACACTTACCATGTTTACACTTGGAGCATTGCTGAAAACAAGAAGAGGAGACGTCACCACATATGAAACCATGGTAACACAGCCTTCAGCTAGCATGCATCATACGCCTAGCGAGACCAAGCGTGTGCACCAGGAGGCCGTGTTGTACAGTGTGACCCGGCCTGTATCCTTCCCCAACAACGGTGTCGCGTGTATATCCTTCCCCCCATCCTTCCTAGCAGGGCTAGTGACCACCAGAACAGCTAAGTTATCCTAGCAACCACTAGGCTAGCTAAGGCTAGCTAAGGCTAGCTTAGTGACCACTAGGCTAGCTAAGGCTAGCTAAGGCTAGCTTAGCTATCCTAGCGACCACTAGGCTAGCTAAGGCCATCCTAGTGACCACTAGGCTAGCTAAGGCTAGCTTAGCGACCACTAGGCTAGCTAAGGCCATCCTAGTGACCACTAGGCTAGCTAAGGCCATCCTAGTGACCACTAGGCTAGCTAAGGCTAGCTTAGCTATCCTAGCGACCACTAGGCTAGCTAAGGCTAGCTTAGCGACCACTAGGCTAGCTAAGGCTAGCTTAGCGACCACTAGGCTAGCTAAGCTAGGCTATCATTCCTGTCACAGGTTTACACTCACCATGTGGTTACACCCTCCGTTCTTCTCAATGCAGATATTGCACTTAGGACACTGTAGGCGCAAAAACACATCACACACTTGAATGCACAGTAGGAGCTGGTAGCCATGGTTACATGGTGCAACACAGACCATAATACAGCACACACTAGATACACAGATGTTCTCGAATGGTGTGCGTTGTCCTGAATAGTCAGGTTCTCATAAAACACTCATACGGGAACAGGAAAGTGTCTGACTATACACAGGACAGTGAGTGTGTGTGTGTGTGTGTGTGCGTGTGTGTGTGTGTGTGTGTCTGTGTGTCTGTGTGTCTGTGTGTTCGTTCCCTGGTGTCCTAGCAGAGGCCCATAGGTCCTATACAGCAGTTTCCATTAGCGTGTGTGCGTGCTTACATCTTTAGTGTGAGCACTGATGTAGTTGGCCGTCTCAGAGTCGTCCGCACATTTGATCAGCCATTTGCGGATGGTGGCACAGTCTGTGGGTGCGTGGTACATCTGTCGGCATTTAAAGCTTCAGAGGAGGAGAGAAGACAAGCATGTCGAGCTGACTGTAACCCACGCCGTTATTATATTAGCACAATATATTATTATGTCATGGTAACGAGGTGGTGGTGAGCAGGGGGCATAATGAACCACTGCTTTCAGGGGTCAAAATGTAAGATGCTGTTGAAAGCCGTGTGTGACAATAATGACTGTGCACATTCAAAGTGTGTGCCAGAATAAAACAATGCGTGCGTGTGTGCGTGCGTGCCTCACCAGAACACCTCGCTGCAGCGGCTGCACTGCACCCTGCGGGCCCGAGGCTCCTGGACCTGGATCACTATGGGGCAGTCTGCCCCCGGACACAACTGGAGCTGCTGGTGGCTCTGGGGAAGGAGATACACGTGACCCAGCTGTCTGGAGGGGTGGGTATACACGTGGCCAAACCCATCAGTCTGGGCTGCGTGTGTACTGTAGGCCTACAATGTTAGGTGACTACTGTACTCACTAACATGTCTGTCCACCGATAACATAATCCACCATTCGATAACGGTCAAAAACACATTGGCAAAGGTCCAGGCAATACAATCCAGTGAAATAGTCCAAAATGCATTAGATTAATACATTTCGTCTGAATTATTTTCACATTAGCCTGCCTGCAGACGTAGTCTTCCATATATTCCGTCACTCCTAGTTTGCAGGTAGCAGGGCTGGTTGGAACATGTCTGCAATAACCAATGACAGTCCACGTTGAAAGTAGACCATGCCAGATGAAAGATTGTGATTAGTGTGTAGGCTTAACCAATGGAATATCAAACACATGGATTTGGGAAAATATTAAATCGAAGGGCAAATTTGGATGCAAAAAGGTAAAAAGAAAATATTCATATCGCAAAATTGAAACTTGAATACCTACACATCAAACCAATATCTAAATAGTCTAACATTGTGGTCCAGGCCCAATATATACACGCGGCACCTCTGTCCTTAACATTGTAAGAGCTGCAAATAGACAGGCTAGTTTGTGTTATCAACAAATTATTTCATTTTTAATATTCTATACATTATTTTTCATGTTAGTATTGTTGTGGTAGCCTGCGGGGATGTCATCTGACAGATATCGACACGCACGACGTGATGGGTGCTCGTAGTATTGGCCCCATTCACCTCTTTGCCCTGGGCCCCCAGACACCCCTGCCTCCACACACACACACACACACCTCCACATAGTCCCTAAAGAGGTAGCGTCTGTATTTGTCCTTCAGCTCCTCTCCTGGCAGAAGTTGCATGACAAAGTCTTCTGGCATCTGCAGGGAACAGTCTCGGGCCATGCACGAGATACCTGCGCGTGCACACACACGGCAAACTAGAAGATTGCTTCATTTCATTATGTGTATGTGTGAGAAGAAGAGCAAGAGAGAGAGAGAACTGACCCACTCCCAGGCCGTCCTTCACCAGTACATAGCAGTGCTGCTCCCAGCAGGCCCGGCAGAAGGAGTGCTGGCAGGGCAGCGCCAGCAGGGACTCCCTCCTCACCTGCTGCAGACACACACCACACTGTGGCAGCTGGAGGGACTGCAGCACACATACACAGAAGGTTTATAGGTAAATAAATAAAAGAGTACAGTTACGGTATTACAAGGACTAATGTGTTGCTCATAGGTGCCAACAG
This sequence comes from Amblyopsis rosae, assembly GCA_025399935.1. Lineage (NCBI taxonomy): Eukaryota > Metazoa > Chordata > Actinopteri > Percopsiformes > Amblyopsidae > Amblyopsis > Amblyopsis rosae. The sequence goes on along the minus strand of JAODTR010032311.1, from coordinate 10,371 downwards.
GCAGGCCAACTGCGGGGTTTGATCCCACAACCTTCTGTCTGGGAGTGGAGCACTCAAAAGCCAATGCACCACAGTAACGCATGTTACACGTACTGTAGCGCCACTGGGCTTCATAACACCGTCACACAACACGGTGCTGTGCTTCCAGATGTGATGATGGAACTCTGGTGGAGCAAAACGACATCATGTGTCCCACACACACAAACTACTCACAGTGAGGGCTCTGCAGGAGATGCTGGGCTGTACCAGAGCGTCTGACAACAGCAGAGATGAATTGGACTTGTATCTATGGAAACACACCACCAGGTTAAACACTGACTTGTATCTATGGAAACACACCATTAGTGTTACTGAGAAACAGAAAGAACCATTCTTAGTGAATGTGGTTACTCTGTTGTGTAAGCATAATACCATCCATTTTGTTATTGGTTACATTCTCTTTAAAATAGAACTACACCAAGGCGTGGACTAGCGACAGCCTAATGACCATTTCTGTCGTCGCGATTGTGCGCCCTTGCGCTCGTGCGAGGAAGCTCTTTCAGATACCTTCTGGGTCTACGCAGACAACCCAGAAAACAAACAAGGAAGTGGGGGACTATTACTGAGCTAGTAAAGAGCAAACCACAACACTGACACCAAAACCTAGTAGCCTAGTGCGTGCGTTATCAAATGTAGGCCTTGCTATGCCTTTTGTTAATTCAAAATTAAATGAAGACCAGATGAAGGAGTAATAAACAGGTGAGCAACACTGCGTATATCCATCCATTTGGAGGTGTCATGTTGAAATGCAAACAGTAAACGGTTTACTAGATAATGTTCTCACTGTTATTAGGTTTTTGTGTTTTTTATATTGATATTACTCTGCAAGAAGGTCTGAAAAGCCTTTACCTAGATTCTGATTGGTGGAAACACTAACGATTTCCTTCACCTCTCGCTGCCGATTCAATATTTGAATCTCTAGCAGTCGCTCCCACGCGCACGAGCGAAAATCGCTGCGGTGTAGTTCTAGCTTTAAAGGCAGGATTAGTCATTTTCAACAACAATATCCCTCTGTGGCGCTGCTCCACACATTGAAAGGCAGTCTGAAGCAAATCGTCATGCTACGGCTTTGTTGACGTGAGCGGTGTTCACCACTATATATTCCTATTTACGGAGCGATGCATGTGTGGGTTACAGGTGTGTCTTACCTGTCTAGTATTAGCGACACCTGCCAATGAAAGTGTACGAGAACCAGCTTGGCTACTGATGGCTGAACCTGGGGGGGTGGGGGGGGGAGAGAGAGAGAGTCAGCTCTCCATCTAGCAAATCCCTTCATACACATTATGAACACACCTAAGGCCACAATAATAAGAGTCCCTATAGGGAAATCTGGCTGCCCGGCAGCCATCTTGCCAAGGCCTCCGAGCAGTCATTATGCTCTGAGAATTAATAGACAGAGACATAACTGCACTTTGGTCACCGGGACAACCTGCATGTGTACAGTCGGTCAGATCTGATGAAAAACCACTTTATATATTTGGTCAGTCTCCTCATTTATTTATAGAGCCACTTATGCATGCCTTCATGAGAGGAGCATTGGAGAAACAAAGAGTATGGGCTACAGCTGGGTGGTGTTGGTCTCTTCCCTCACCACTAGGGGGCACTCACATCTTAGTATAGTTGCCCCATTAGAACTGTAATTCATGCATTCTGGTTTTTAAACTTACTTGAACTTAAATATTTGTTATTCATTAAATACATACTATATATAAAATCAAGAACATTTGAAAGCTGTTGATCTTTCCCAAGACATCTTACTTCCCATATTAAATTATCTATTTTACATTAGTAGGCTTTCAAATATTTCTTTAATTTCTCAAGTCAAGTCAGTTAACAAGTCAGTGCAGGCCAGGGCAACAAAGCCTAACATTCAGGTGTCTTTGAGCAAGGCACCAAGCATAAATGTTGTGTTCCATGGCTGCACTGTCAAATGTGACCCGGCTAAATATAAACAAACTACAATCATCTATCTAGCGCCAACCGGTGGCAACATTAGGCGGTGCATCAATGAATGCACTTTAATAAGGATTATAATGTAAAGACAAAGATCAGAAATGGATTTGATGCTCAAGAAATAGCACCTTGTTGTAAACCTTGTCGTCGACGCGCATTAGACGCCACCAGAGAGCGTCAGCAGTTAACAAGAACAAGGTTCTCAACTCTGGTGCCCCTGGATGCAAATCAGACAACGCCACTGGGCGTAGGCCATCACACAAATGTAATCCAACAACTCGTGCAGCTGAAGCAGATTTAGAACATGAAGCAACAGAACAATAGACATTCTGAGTATAAATACACACACACACGCGCTACCTGGCCCTGTATTAGACCTAATCCTACAGCACTCCTGAGCAGACCGCCCTGCTAAGCTGTAGCATATTAAACAGGCGGTATGCTAGTCACAGCTGAATTGATGCTGCCCACTGTACCCACCCAAAGACAACACCCACAGTACCATTTAAACTTGGGGGGGAGGGATTGTATTATTAGAACATCACTTTATCTCAACATGCGTCTCAACTGTTTGGTCTCAACGGCTCAGTGAGAGAGGAGAGGCAGATATTTACCACCCAACTGAAACGCTTGCTCTTAGTTAACCGCTACAGCAAACTTCATTTAAGGTATTATTGGTGCAAAACACCTGAGCACCTGTAACAGTGAAGTTGTAGACACACGTGTGTATCAGCACATTTAAAGTCACAGTAAATGCTTTAGTAGTTGCAAACTCCTACAAGGACAACACTTACACCTTCTCAAGCGCTCCATTGCAGGTGCACATATCATCTACAAGTCATAAATCCAGAAAATAAGCAGTTATCACTGACTTCAAATGTACAGATACATGTGTGACTGCTTTCTACAACTGCAAATGCACCGTCACAGGTGCTCAGATGTTTTGCACCCTAAAGATGTAACAACACACCAAAACAAATACCAGGTATACTGAAGAATTCACTCAAATGTGAGTTGTGACTATTAAGATAATTAAACTGTCAAATTCAGCGAGTCATCTCGTCATCCTCAGATAACTGCTTGTTCTGTCTGTGTGTGTGTGCGCGCACATATGCACACACGTGAACACATACGAACAAGCAAGCTGACACACATGCTAGGGCTGGGCGATATGGACCAAAAATAATATCCCAATATATTTAGGTTAAAGAAAGACAGACAGACTTTTTTTTTCTCTATAAAGTGGGCTAAATCTCCAGGCATAAAAAAAACAAAAAAAAACAAAAAAAACAACAGGAAACCCGACGGAAATGTGACATTTTTTTATTTTTAGCGACATTAATTGACATGTGAGCTTTCTCTGGTGTCTCCGCCCCTTTGACACTCTGAACACACTCAGTGCAGGCATGAAGGGAGAGACAAACTAATCAAAAAAAAGTCATGAATAAATGCATAATAAAACTATATCGATATAAACGATAGTCTAATTTGATCTCTTTTGAAACAATTCCGATATACCAGTATATCGCCCAGCCCTAACACACGCACCTTGAGTGCAGCAGCCACGCTGGCCACCTCCTCCGTCAGGACCCTCTGGCTCTCCTTGTAGGTGAGGCAGGTGAACTGGTACTCCTCGGGGTCAAAGTCGTCCGCGCCCTGCTGCTCCACGTCGCTCTCCACACCCTCGTAGTAGCCGGCCATGTCTCCCTGATCCCCCTCCTCCTCCTCCTCGCCATCGTCATCGGAGCGCACCTCAAAGTCTTCCTCGTTGCTGTCCGACGCCTGGCTGCTCATGTCCACCGACATCCGGGCGCTCGGGTCGCAGACGGCCACGCCCACCCGCCGCGACGCTCACTGGCCGAAGCGGCTTGCCGGGAGGGAGGTCCGCCCCTCTCCTCTCTCCACCCACCTCCCGTGCGTATGGGAGGGGGGGTGGGAGGTGGGGCTACGTAGCCCACAGACGCACTCTCTTCCTGTCCACCTGGGAGGGGGAGGGGTGGAGTGAGGGAGGGGGGCGGTGCTTACTGAGCACGCTCAGCAGCAGCGGAAGAAGCAGAAAAAGTCACACTCGCCGTCACTCATCTGGAAGGCTGGGCGGGGCTCTGGAAGGCTGGGGGAGTGAGAGAGGAAGGGCTGAAACATTTTCTCATACTTTACCACCAACCTAGCCTGGCTCTGCCCGACTATTGCTATCAGCTAAAACATTTTGCTGAGATTATAGTCAAATAGTTTCACAATCAGCCAGCGGTAGGAGGCAATGACTCTCTTGCAAAAGAGATTACTTTAAAATAGACTGTTACACCAGGATCCCACCAACGACCACTTACTAACTGAATAAATGGACGTTGTGTTAGTGCTGTTAATGACCACTGGGGGCAGCGTGGGGAAAGGTATTCCCCTTGTGTAACACACACACACACACACCTTACCGGGTATAGTCAGCAATTAAGATAAACTAATACAGATTCAGTGAATATCTCCTCGCGGTTCGCCAGATGCCCATGCCGGCTCTGTAGACAATCAAGATTGTGCAGACCGTACCACACAACAATATCCTATTCGCAATGTGTTTCCAATGTCGGGGTTCAAAGCCCTTCAATGGCATGGAATGGTGAGATGTTTCGTTCTGCTCAACAAGCTTTCTCCAGAATTACTTACTATACCTTTAAATGACATGTTCACATTTGAAAGCGGGCTTGTACAAAGTGTCAAGCCATAACAGCATCGTCGAAAAGCCGACTTCAATTACAAATCGAGAAATAAAATCAACTTATTTTGAAGTAAAATTTCACACCACACATTAACAAATTGGCCTTATTTTGAATCTAATTTGTCCCGTGCACATCTGTGGTTGCCTGTTCCCTACTGACGGGAAACCGTGCCATCCGACCAGCCAGCACTCACGTAGCACCGACAAGGTCGCGACGCTGACTGACCCCATGTCTGATTAACAACACGCAGATAACACCAAGACCTCATAGTGCCTCTCCAGCAACCTGCCTGGAGCCAAATAGGACATAAATGACCCTGTGTTTCTTTTCTCATTATTTACACTGAAAGAGAAAATATGTTCAAATGTTGCTCATGCATCTCCACACACACACACACACACACTTTATTAATTCTCTCAATCACTAACTGTGGGTCAGTTTTCTAAAGATCTGGCTTGAATACAAATGGCAATAGAGCTGCTGCAGGTATAACCCTTCTAAGCAAAAAACTCACTGGAACTTCTATGGTAGGGTTTAGACCTTTGAATAAATATAAGAAGTACTTTAACAGCACATTTCTCCAAAGCAAAACAACATCATGTTACATGCGCCTGGGAGCACAGCTAGCGAAGGGAACTCTATTCTAGGATCCGTTTCGCTGACTGTCACTGTAGATGAAAACAGCTTTGTGTCCTGGCTGTGATACAAACTTCCAGAGCCTTGAAAACAAGGCCATGTAAATAGCCCAGTTGATGTGGCTGCAAGACTGGTTGGCATACAGTCTTCAACAAGATGTCCCATTCCTATATTTCCATTGAAAGAAAGCAGGGGTGAGGGGGTTGATGAAGAATTAAACATAGGTGGAGAGATTCCCTGGAAACGACTTGACTCAGACATGCCAGGGCTCAAGTCACCCGGCATCTGTTTGTTGTGCTAGTCTGTAGACGACCGGCTACAGTAGAGGGATAGTCAATGTTACCTGTTGTGCGCTTGCGCGCACACACACCCTTTCCCTAGAGAGACCAAGTAGTGGATTATCACAAGTAGGCCTCTTCTCCTGACGCTGCAGATCTTAATCTGTCCTTGAAAACTAACCTTTACCATCACTACTGTGTTCTAAACTGACGAGACTAGTCGCCTGTCTAGGAGATGGCTATGGCCTGAGGAGTGTGGCGGTGTGGCTAATGGCTGGTTGCCTGCCAACAGACTGGCGTGATGGCATCAGTCCTGCTGTCGTCCACTGGGACTGTCACCAACGCAGACACGAGGGTAAGCTTCATGGGTACCAGAGACACAAACGTTGCTTACATCTAGGGCTGGACGATATCGATACTTAATTTACATCGTTATATCTTCATATGTTTATTCTCCTCCTGAACATTTAACCCAATTTATCGAAAATACCGATATTATAAAAATCTCTCTCTCTCATTCAACCTAAATATATCGGGATACATCATGCATTTTTACATGGTGTATTATATTTGGGTGGAGTGGAATCAGGTGATCAGGTGGTCGATACTGAAAGAACACTAACAAATCATGATCTGCCCTATTTGCTCAGATGATCCTTACATCTAGACTAGAGCATGTTTCCTGAAAGATAACAGCAGGGACGTTATCCTCTCAAGATCCTGGTTTGTCTGAAATAGTCACTGGTACAATGGCCCAACAGGTTCACCTGAAACTACTGATCTTCTGCGGTGGCACTACATACAACAATACGTGGTAAACGGGATCATGTCCAGTCATGATTTGGAAGCAAAGATTATCTCAAGCAGGGAATATGGCCCATACATGTATGGATTCACCAGACCACTGCCTGTAGTGTCTGACATCCTTAGCTAGTCCGGATCTAGGCCAACAGTTGACAGCAGCACAAAGCACGTGCAGAGGCCTATGGTCAAGGTTGAACGGATTACTACCTGGCACTTTAGCAGCAGTGAAGAGGGAAACTAAACAGTTCACTCACTGGTGGTGAGTCCAGAACATGAACCAGGTGAAACGCTGTGTAAATCAAACTTCAACCATTAACAGGTTGGATCTGGATTGAACGTGTAATAGGAAATTTGATTAAAGTAAGACACTTAAAATATCCAAGAATTAGGTTTAACATTGTCTGTAATCGGCAAAACAGCAAGATGATGATGGACTATGTCTAGACAAAAGAAACAGTGTAAAAGGCAAATAATTGACAGCCTCTAGATTAGCATAGCAATGCGGACAACGTGCTGACTGGTTGTCAAGTACAGCTCACAAGCACAGGCCAACTAACAATTTCGCCGTGGTCAATAATTTCAGCAGGACACCTGTCCGTGCTATATATAGGTAATAAACTGGGTTGCATACAACTTGTTTGACGTAGACTAATAAATAATCTGAATTACACTCTGATCGTGTAGGTGTTAAACGGGGAGCGTAGTGTACTGGATTTGGATAGAGCTAAAGCAAAATATGCATATAGTTTTGGTGGCGTCCCAGGTTCCATGACGCCTGTCAAAAAAACGGCTGCCCCTTGCAGACAGGGCAAAATAAATACAGCACAGTAATCAAAATGAGGTACGTGTAACAAAAATAAACCTGATGCCCATCTGAAAAAAAAACTAAACAAACATGTCCAGAATATACAACTAATAATGGCAATTAAAAAACAAACCTAATGCTCAAAAAAGTTATAAAAACTTAAGTAATAAAAGTCAATTTCACACTGCATTTAGCTAGCTAGTTAGCAGTAGCCATGCTAGCACCATGGCTAGTAAGTTAGCGTTGTAAACAGCAGCGAAAGAAAGGCGTGGTAGAACCACAGATTTGAGACGACACACCTCTAGTTATTTCCTGAAAACGGTGTCAGATGTTAATCATGACAAAAAAAACAGTGTCTCCAGCCCCCGTTAGAAATATTAGCGACTAGCTAACCGCTGCTAGCCAGGTTGGCTGTACCCCGCTGCGCCTCCGACTCTCAATCACTCTTTCTCGGGGATTTGGATGTAAACAAGGCCCTCACACGCCCCAAAGACAACCGCACATACTCAACGTGCAGTTAGTCGTTCATATTTACCTTCCGAAACGTGTTGGGCACACTCGTCGTGACAGCCAGCCGCGGAGGATCAGGGTCAGAGCTCCACTCCAGGCTGCTTGTCTTGTTGTGTGGTCAGCGGAAGCCAGGCTGTCGTAGTGGCATTTATACATGACGTCACTTCCGCCTGGGTTGGGAGCTTCTACACATTTCTGCGTTTTTATTTACCATAGAAATACATTTGAAATGATCAGTTTTTTTTAACAATTTAATCCATGCTTTCTATTTATCAAACATTCACTGTAAATGTTTGTTAAATCAATGTAACTCCCTCTTCTGAGTTGACACAAGGAAAAGTCCTAAACTATTCCAGAAGCACCATTTAGATTTGTTACAGGGTTAACAGCTATGCCAATATCAAATCACCTGGAACGATTTTATTGCTGGTGAGTATTGGCAAGTTACATTACACCTTGGTCCCAGGTGAACCAGCGAGTAAATCTTAAGGTTGGGATATTCTATCTAGACTTAAAACTGAGGGGTGCCTACCTTGAAACATGTCTGAGGAGATACAGCTCATGGACACTTGTAAATCAGTCCATTTGTATAGACCTGCTGCGTTCTTTTTTAAATCTTGTTACTATTTTAATTTCTTCATTTTATTTCATGTACTGTCTCTTGAGCAATGCATTATAGCCCCTTGTATTGTTTGCTACTGCTTTTACACCTATCGCTTTGTCTTGACTATGAAAACCATTATTATAGTTCTGTGCAGCAAAAATTTAAATCATGCTGCTGCCAAATGTTTACATTTTAGTTTTCTACTTTTTCAAATGTGTTAATTGCCGCTATGCACTGTTGCACAAGGTCACAGTGAGGAAGATGGCCAAAGCTCTAACATACTGCGTTCAGTGTCCTTGTATACACAGTAGATTAGTCCACTCATTTAAAACAGCTGGAAACCTTGAGCTCATTCTGGCACTCTCTCTCTCTGTCTCTCTCTGTCTCTCGCTCAGAAATGTTGACATCTCGTTTTGGCATTTTAGTCATCACTGAAATAAAATGTTGTTTGCCAATATCTGAAACATTACAACTAACTTCTCTGAGTAAATAAATCACCTCATATAGTGCTGGGCAGTCTGAATCATTTTGATTATTGATTAATTTCAAGTTAATTACATTCTGGGTTTAATCTTCAAGTGTCCGTATGGTCCATACAGCACCTCCTGTGTGTGTGTGTGTGTGTGTGTGTGTGTGTGTGTGTGTGTGTGTGTGTGTCAGGTGTATACGGCCCCTCAAAAAACACTGCGCACACAAACACGCCCGCATGCACACCACGCAGACACGCACGCACGCACACAGTTAATTATCCATAATTTCCTGGCTGCTTACCATTGTTATTAGGACACAATGTCTGTGTACATGATACTTATTTAATGACAGTGAAAAGAGATTCCTCAGGCCTTGTTTTCCTTGACAGATGGGGAAACATGGAATATGACAAACAAATAGTATTATTAACAAGTATACAGGATCAAATTAGCTTTAAGAACCATGAACAGCATCATTTAAAAGAAACAATGTTCACTGTCTCTTAGAAACAGGCTGAGGTATATCACGTAAAAAATAACCCGTTAACCCTGTAGTGACTGGTGTCTTTATGAGCGAGAGAATCGGCCTGGTCGGCCTCCAACCTCACACCTTCTCAAAAGGGAACAGGTTCTTCTCCTGTCCCCTCCTGTCTCGTCTGCTGGTCTTCCTCAGCACAGCCGGGCCCTTCCTCTCCTCCTCCTCCTCCTTCTCCTCCTGTCTGTTCTGGGGCCAGGACATGGCCAGCGTCTCAGCAGCCGTCCTCGATCCGCACGCTCCGCCCTCGCCCCCTTCCTCGTCCGACGACAGCCCGCCTCCCCCCTCCACACCCTGGGCATGGGTGTGACTCGAGGCCCCTGCTACGCCGGGCCCTGGGGCCTTCTTGCCGTAGCGTAGCTTCAGCCTCTCCCGGATCAACAGGCCCTTCACCAGCAACGTCCAGTTGGATGTTGCCCTCTTCTCTCGCTTCTGGAGCCCAGAGAGAGAGAGAGAGAGAGGAGAATGTGGTTAGGTGTAGCCTGGTGTGCCCAGACCCACAGTGCATCTGGTGAACAAAGTCGTTGCCTCCTACCTCTGGTTAATTTTGAAACTATTGGACCAATTGGTGTTGCTACAACTGTTTTGATGGCCTCATCTAGCTCTACCACCATTTGGAAACACGCTTTCCTCCAAATAAAAAAATAAATTAGCGTGAAAACACACATTTGTACAATTTCCTCTAACAAAATGTTAACACATTGATCAAATGCAGATTTTGTTCCGTTTACCACAATATCTTGTAAGAGATCAGCGGAATGAAGATGTGTTAGATACTGGATGTGCACGCACGTGCACGCACGTGCACACACGTGCACACACACACACACACCTCTTTCTCCTTTTGTTTCTGGATCTCCTGTTCCTCCACCCAGGCTTCTCTGAGGATCTCCTCATGCTCCTCACACACAACGTATCCATCAGTCCTGTCGCGCGCGTGCACGCACGCACACACACACACACACACACACACAGTTTGTGGAGGAAGGAAAAAAATCTGGAGAATTTACTTAATTGTGACATTTC
>JAODTR010032300.1:0-13987 GCA_025399935.1 Amblyopsis rosae | reverse complement strand
TAGGCTACCTGTAGTAATCTACCTGTAGTAATCTACCTGTAATAGGCTACCTGTAGTAATCTACCTGTAGTAATCTAGTAGTAGGCTACCTTGATTCAAACTAATGCGAAACATTGACATTTGGCGTTCAGATATTGTAAAAAAATGGTTTTGAAAAAATTGCATACACACTTCCTACCAATTAATATAATTATGATGATATGACTTAATTTGCGTTTTTCAGCCATATTGAAATCACCCAAAAAGGGTCTGGAGGCTATACGTACTCCACGCTGATTGGATTAAGATATTTAGAGGCACGACAGTCAGCTACCAGTACACTGGTAAAGTTTGAAATTCCCTCCTCTCTCTTTCTCCTTTCGGCGGTGCGGCGGCCAATCGCCCTAAGGAACAAACCATCCCTGTCTCTTTCACAGATGTATCTGCACTTTTAATAAAACAAAAACCCCTTTGTCCTCTCTTTCTCTTCTCGTTGTGATATTTTTCTCCCTCTCTTTTGTATTTTCTTGAAGACGCGTCAAAAGCAAGGCAGGTCTCTGCTACGATGTGCAGTGTCAGAGAAGTGGAGAAGGAAACAGAGAAGGAGAAATGGAAGTGTGACAGATGAAGAGAGACGTGAAGAATGACACTTCTGGCTTTTGGACAGGGGAGTGTGCGTTCGTGTGTTTGTGTGTAGTCTGAAGTGTGAACAGCCTCTCTGTTAAGTCTGTGTCATGTTCTGTTGAAGTTCTTGTTATGAGTGTCATCAAGCAACCATCGGCATCATTGACAAGAGTAGGAGCATTACTGTACACTTACTGCACTATTGCTAATACCTCACTACAGGTACAAAATAAAGGGCACAGAAACCCTATCCAAATCTTTCCATCAACTCCTTTTAAGTTGCAAACTGTTTAAAAAAAAGTGTGAGGGCTCGTATAGCGTGGGTGTTTGTTGTGTGTGCATTCAAGTGTGTTCCATGTATTAATGAGGAGCCGCTACGGTTTTAGTGGGTTAACAACAGGGGTTGTGACCCATATGGTGGCTTTCCCCATATCCGCCAGTCATATCTTGCACCCCGTGAACCGTTGCTAACCTCTTGTAAACACATACACACACACTGCCTTACAGTTTCTCCTCTTCTGAACATTTCATCTAACCAGCTTCTCTGTCTTTACTGTCACACTCTACCTGCCTGTTGTTTCTGCCCTCTGTCTCCGTGGCGCTACAATCTTACATAAATGTACTGCCATTCACTGTAGTCTCTCACAGGTACAACGTGAACAGAGTGAAATGTCTGTAATGGCTTGCTTCTTAATATTTTAGCATGTTGAATTGTGATGTATATGTGCAATGTATCATAAACACTACATTTGTGTAAATACAATGAACAAAGTAAAGTATCAGTAAATTGAATGGGTTTGTATTGGGGTATTCAGATCACAAAACATTTACTCTTTCTTTACTTCTCTCTCTGTCTCTGTCACATTGTATTTGATGGATGTGCTTATGACCACATCTTTCATCCAGACCACCAACTGTGTGTTTACACAGCCCCAGGATTTGCCGGGCCCCTTCACAACCTTTATATCCTCTTCCACTACAAAGTCAATCAGTGTCTGTGTTCATCTGTGTGTTCGCGCATGTGTGTGTATGTGTGTGAGAGAGAGTGAGAGTGTTAATCTGTAAGAACCTCTGACTGTATCAGCTCTGTGTGTCTTCCGTAGCCTCTGGGCGTACTTTTCCCACAATGACATGTTTTACACATAGAGGAATATGATAGGGATTGTGTCTCCTATTAGGCACAGGGGTGGTTTAGCAGCCTTATTGTCCATGGCAGGGTGATGTGGGGAGGCTGAGTCAGCCTTGGAACAGCTTCAGCGCTGCAGGGAGAGGCAGGGAACACAGGAGAAGGTCTGGATAGAGAGACATGATAAGAGGGAAGGGAAGATGAACCATTAGATGCACCTGCCGTTCATTAGGAGAATGGGAAGATCTAATAAGCCCACACACTAAATTGCAGCTTAACAAGGTTGCAATCCCCAAACAGCGTCTTCCTCAGTTTAAACTGGTCCACAAACACACACCCACATATGACATACAGAGAGGAGAAAATACAGAATGAAAAGTGAGCCCAATGAACAGGAGCACCACACGCTAACAAAAGACTAAAAGGCAAAGGGTTGACTGTCTGAAGCCAAAGAGGAGAATAGAAGGGTAACTGTTCTTCTGGGGTCGGTCTCCGCCAGGGATGCGTCTTGTCACCAATCCTGTTTGTGATATTCATGGCCAGGATATCAAGGTGTAGTCCTGGTGGGGAGGGTTGTGGTTCGATGGCCTCAGAGCTGGTTAATGTGACTTGGGAAAGAGACATTTGGGTTCCCCGGCTGGAGCTCCCGCCCCCGCGACCAGACTACAGTTAAGCGGATGGATGGATCCATGGATGTTCTTCTGCCAGGCTGTTGTGACCATTCTGGACTAGACAGTGGTTTTCCTGGGACCACTGAGATTTACCCAGCACAAAGGCTTTGTGTGGAAATGGGACTTACTTCTTTAGTCTTGGGTTCATTTAGCAAAATTTAACCTATGATGTATTTAGCGCTGCTTCGTATTGGAAACACATTAAGGTATGGAATTAATATCATAATTTCTTCAGGCATGAATATGTAATACTGTACTCCTTTCAGGCCAACTTAGAAAATGACACATTTACATATTGTGATAATATATGGTTATTAACTTTATTAAAAAAATCTTTGATTGCAAGAGAGCCTCAGTTTGAAAGCTCCAACCAGCCTGCTGTAATCAGACCACTGGATTGTAGCTAATGTAGGTCTTCATTCAAGCTTATCAGGAGGTTATAAAGTGGTGTAATAAAACATGGAAGTGCTCAATTCCAGGTTTTAACCTGTCCTGTAAATGTTCTAAATCCAAACCTAGTGTCTGAACCGGTCACTGGTGTTGAACTGGGTTGACACCAAAATCCAGGTTATGAACAGGAATAACTTGTCTGTGGTCATTACATGATGTAAATACTGTAACCCTTTTAGAATACAATGGCACATAATTTATAAATAAAAAATGTGCAAACCATTGCACATTTCACTCTAGCCTTTCTTCTGTGTGTGTGTTTTATATATATTTATTTTTGCTAGCCTCTCTTTGTCTTTGTCTCTATTATATATATATATATATATATATATATATATATATATATTGTCCCGGCATTATTTCTTGTCTATCCATTCACTATGATTCTCTTAATTGTTTTGCTCTTCTCGTACTTTTCACCCCGCCATCTTGTCCGTACGTCCTTCCTGTCTGCTGTCCCCTCTGGCCCGGGAGAATACAGACGGGGGTCTCTCAGGAGAGGGAGAGGGGGGGCTTTCATGTGGTGTGACCCCGGGACCATTCCAGGCCCACGTAACCGTGGAAACTCATGAGAATCAACTTGTGTGGCCCCTTGCCTATTTCAGCCATAAGTAGTCTATTGGTGCACAAATAGTGTGCATTCTCAAAAAAAGGTAATATTTTAAAGACAAATGTTTGTATATATTCTTTGTTATTCTTTTTGTCAAGTATAAACTATTACACTATGGACCGCTAACAGACACTAGTTAACAGCGAGGAATTCTAAGATAGCTATCGAAGATGCAGAGAACCTGAATCTGTTATGCCATTGGTAGTCTCTGAACTCCGTCGCCATCGGCTCGTTGAAAAGTAGCATAAATCTATCCTATTTTTTGTGTGTTGCGTCTCTGGATCATCTTTATTATTTAAATTTTGTTTAAGAATTAAGTTATTTAAGAAGAATTAAGTTAAGTTAGCTATTGTTTTAGATTTCCAGCCGTTATTTTTTTCCCCCAACAAAAAAAGTGAAAAACTGTAGCCTACTACCACTGGATCGCTCCCCCCACCCCCACCCCTTTCCCCCCGGTGCTGTTTTCCCGCCCTTGGGTTCTCCGTTGCCTGCAGTGTATTAGCCGAGGGTTCACAGCATGGGTATCGCCAAAATGTCCCATATGCCAAGAACGAACTTGGCGTCTCGTCGATGGTCCACAGGCATCGCGGGCTTTGCCGGGTTCCTGTGGCGTTTTTCAGATCTCCCTAACAATTAGACCCTACGGTACAATTTCACAACAACAAACTCAGCTGGACTTGTTTGCATGTTTCGGTCGCTCACCACTGCACGAGGGGGTGTGGTTGGACAGGCTGAGGGCCAGATTTGTTGATGTACCATTGCGCTTGTATTTGTAATGTTTTGTATTTGTAATGTAAGATAATCTTGAGTGTCTTGAAAAGCGTCCTCAAATATCATGTATTAATATTATTATTATTATAAAGTTGAAAAGTTCTCAAATCTGATCTATCGCTGGGTAATTGAGCATAGCTCCACACAATGTCGGCGAGAAACGCTGGCGTCCGAATTAATTGGAACGTGCCTCTTTGAACACGTCGGCGGTGTGAATGCAGGGCAACTGACATCCTGAAGGGATCACGTGCTAAACACACACAGACATATACAACAGTCGTTGTGCAATTGTCTTCTGTAGCTCAGTCGGAAGCACACACACACAATCATCGATTTACTCTCACACTCTGCCTTCCCTGCCCTAGGCCCTAGGCCAGATTGAGTCCATACCTTAAAGCTATGCATTCCAACAGGACATCAGCCGTCAGCCTCTTTTGAAGAAGTAATCTTTTCACTCTGATAGACTGAAATAGAATCAGCTCTTTCTACAAAACGGTTACTGTAGCTCTATAGCTTTCCTGTAGTAAATAAACCCCATAAGAATTAGCCCTGTGGGAGACATCACTTGCCGTTAATTACTAGAGTTGTGTAGCAGTATTTGAATCAGTTTTTCTCTTTGCTACAGTTATTGTTTTTTTTGTTATGGTTATTGTTATGAAGAACAAATACGTTATGGCTCCCCTTACAAAAAAATACTACACTTTAATTTGAAGATTATTTCTGTGAGTATACCTTAGTATATAAAGTACACCTTTGTTAAGGTACTTTAAGTATACTAAATGTATACTAAGACTTTAGCCCACTGTCACAGAGTGAGGTAAGGGCGGGTGCAGACAGAAGATACACACACACAGGTGGAGGAGAGACATGCGTTTAATAAGAGTACAGAACAGTGCGTAACAGTCGCAGAGAAGCACACAAACGTCAACAGAGTCAACGCAAACAATACCTGACCAAGGAACAAAAGATGTACCAGCCATTTTAGCCCCACATTCGCACAGCTGACAAGCATCAACAGTGATTGCAGACAGCACGTGTGGATGTGGGGCACTGGGAAGACCGACCGGTGTCCAAACCCCGGCTCAACCCTGGTCATCACACCCAAAGTGATGATTGACGTTGACAGACATCTTTTCAAACTTGTTTGTTCCCATGGCAATACTAAACAAATGGTTTGCGCACATTACTGTCTACTTTGAAATAAGGCAGACTAAAGAGGATATTATAAGAGGAGTTTTGATCAACACCGGTCAAGCTCTAATGCTATCGATGAGGAAACGGTTAAGCCCACGGCCTATTACGGGAGAGCCAGGCTGGAGCCTGGTGTCGGAGACCCAGAGGCGCGGATTTATCTTTTTGATGCCAGTGTTACATTATATTGTACATTAGGCAAATGTAGACCACGCTGCACTGTATCTTACGCACTTGGCGTGCGCGTGTGTGAGATTAACATTTACTATATAGCTGTAAATTGTTGGGGCGGGCAAGAGCAGGTGCAGACGATAGAGAACGTCGAGACATGGCGCTGTGCTCACGAGCTTACGCTCACCGTTTAATGAAGTGGCATCACATAGCCAGACATAACATAACATGGCCACATCGGCCAGAAGACAAACATTAACAGACAAAGAACAAAACCCCAACCTATATACCCTTACAGCCACACAGCTGTAAACGATAAACAATCAACACAAAAGGTTGTGTGGCTACAGCAGGGTAATGGCGGCTAGGCAGGTGCCCCGCCCGACAGCGCAGCCCTGGACATTACAATAGCAGTCAATGCTTACACATAGGCAACTGTTTTAAGATCAGCGCTTTTTTTTCAGCAAATATTGTCTTGTTGTGGTGACACTGAAGGCCCAGAGTCGAGGGTCATGGTTCACAACTGTCAACAACCTGCCAGGGTGTCAATATTCTTATTAAGCGGCATGATTATTACACAGGTGTGCCTTGGACTGGCCACAATAAAAGGCCAGTCAAAAAATGTTTTATCACAATGAAAGTTTTGAGGAAGCGTGCAATTGGCATGCTGTCACGTCAATGTCGTTTCCAAAGATAACACTGCAGATAGTATCTTTAGTCAGGAACCTAACCTGTCTTTCCAGGGCTGACAGGCGGGATGCACGCAACTCCAAGTTAGGGGTGGCAGACTTAGCATGCAACATGCCAAGACACAATGTTCAAGACCTCTGGGTGTCCATTTCAGAAAGAGAACCTGTATGTTTTAGATGTCTCCCTGCTCCAACACAGCTGATTCAAGTGAATGGGTCATGATAACGAGCTATTAACTTGAATTAGCTGTGTTGGAGCAGGGAGACATCTAAAACATGCAGGGCAGCAGCTCTCCAGGACCAGGATTGGAGATCCCTGCTGTAGATAATCACGAGTTCATCCAATCACCTGTCTAATATATATTTTTGAAATGCCTGCCCTTTTCCAAAAGGTTTAAATGGATGGCTTCCAAGATGTCTGTGTAACAAACCATCTGGCACGTCAGCTTACTGGGGACTTACAGTCCTGCATGAATGACTGACCATACCTTTAATGCCTAGAGTCAGACCCTGGCCCCCTGCCCCTATCCTGCATGTTGAACATGTCTCCCTGCTCCAACACACCTGGTTCTAATGAATGGGTCGTTATCCTGAGTGATTTGATGTTCAAAACATATCTGCAGAAGCCTGATAACGACCCATTCATTTAGATCAGGTGTGTTGCAGGATAGGGGCAGGGGGCCAGGGTCTGACTCTAGGCATTAAAGGTATGGTCAGTCATTCATGCTAACTTCAAAGTCAAATCAAAACAATATCGCAACAGCATCATCATGCAAAGCATAGTGCTACGGCTTTGTTGATACGAGTGGTGTTCGCCACTTTGTTCATATTCCAATTTACGGAGCCAGGGCTGTGTAGAAGAATCAAATATCTCCTCGCATTTTGCTAGCTCACCTTTATCTGTGCGTTATTATAATCTGATATTTCTACACAACCCTGGCTCTGTAAATAGTAACAAGCAAAGTGGCGAACACCGCTCACATCAACAAAGCCGCAGTTCTAAGTTTTGCGTCACAATGCATTTATACTGTATGTGTGAGGTGGCGGACCGCGGAGCGATGCTGTTTTGATCTTAGTTAGCAAGTTAGCAAGAATGAATAACCCTGTCTTTAAGCAGTTGTGTTTTGTAGCAATGAGGGGTGCTATGCCTGCAAACCAGCTGCAATAGACACCCCATTCAAAACATCCT
The DNA here is from genome assembly GCA_025399935.1 of Amblyopsis rosae. Classification (NCBI taxonomy): domain Eukaryota; kingdom Metazoa; phylum Chordata; class Actinopteri; order Percopsiformes; family Amblyopsidae; genus Amblyopsis; species Amblyopsis rosae. The sequence continues at coordinate 6,516 of JAODTR010032300.1, read as the reverse complement.
TATCGGTTCTACTGTCCTGAAATGCCACACTCATATGGTGCCTCATAATATTCTCTTGGTGCGTATGTAACTCTATATTTTTGTAGCAATGTCAATATAGCTAGTTTGTACTGTTATTTGTCATGACGTAACAACCATGCAACATTGTGTCAATGAGCAAAGCCTTTGTAAGTACAAGCCGCTATTCTTACCCCGTGTGTCTATAAGTCTATGGGCAGGCAGGGGGCCTCCAGGAACAGGATGAATGCTGCCTTCACGTCGTATCAGAATTATGGTAAATACGTGCACATGAACGGCCTCGCAGGTCGTAATTCCGAGTGGGAAATTCTGTAATGATTTTGATACCAGAGTTCCCGAGTTGGTGACCTTTACCCTTACGACATGGCAGAAACGAAATTGTCTATCCATGATTTAGACACTTGCAACACAGAGTGCATGTATAAAGGAGTAGAGGAGTTTAATGTTGATCTGTTACAGCTTTGTCTGACACAATTAAAGATGGTTTTTAATAACTTTTTATTTTGTTTCAGGCACCAAACACAGATCTGAAAGATACATGGGAATTGGAAAATAAATGCATCATGAAATCTAACTTGTGCATTGCCAAGAATAACATTAATTTCATATAGCTCCGACACACTTGTACAAGCATGTGAAGGCAGCATGATCCATGCTGCACTAAGGCTGCTGGGACATGAAATAGGTAAGGTAGATAACTGATAAAGGGAAGGGAAGGGCAATAGAAGGAAGTAGAATATAAAAGGCAAATGGGGCAGAACTACAGAAGGGCCAGGCAAAACATTAAAAAACTACAAACGGACACACTGGAGGAAAACAAAATAGGTGTTTAAGTACTATTCCCCTCATGAACTCACAGGGAATTTGGCACTCTGTTTGTGTGTGTGTGAGTTTGCGTGTGTGTGTTTCAGCGTTCTATGTTTGAGTGTAAACACAGATGTAGCAAAGCAGGAATATCAGCTCCAGATGCTGATTTCTGCACACTGTCTCACGTGCAGTCGCTCCTTGACTAATATGGGAGCGGATCCAAATTGGATGGGAAGTGGATCCATTCCACGTCAGCTCTATGTCTGCGTTGCATGCAGTGTGCAATGGCCGTACATCTATGTATGCATGTATGTAAATGACATGGGCTTTATTGTTTCAGAGAGGGGACACACACTACACATAAAAAAAATGTATGCATTGCATACAGCATACAGCCATACAATAAGTCTTTGTTAAAATGTCTGTACTGTGTGTGTGTGTGTGTGTGTGTGTGTGCGAGCAACTAGGAATGCAGCTGGTTTAAAAATCCCACAGCTGATGGAACAAATTATCTTTAAAATATCTGTTTGATTAGGACTTCCTAGAGAAAATGTGCCTCCTGCCTGATGACAGGAGTCGGGAGTTTTGCATGAAGATGGTGTTGCGTGTCCGCAAGATTTTCCTTTTCCAAACCAACAGATCTTGGCAACAGTTAAAATTGACAGGATAAAAGACGAATAAAACATTTTCAAGAGCGACCTGTCAACGTTAAAACCCCTTAGCTATCTCAAGATAAACGGCCTCTGATTGGCCTGCATGTATATTTATTTTGTCATCCAGCCAACCGGCTTGTGTGTGTGTGTGTATGGGGGGAGATATTAGTAAAGACATTAAAAGTACCCTTTTTCAAGTAAAAACATGTTTTGTCTTACAGACCTTGAGCTGCCAGTATGAATCATCACCCCATTTGATTACATTAGACCATGGACCTCATTGTCCTGCAGCAGGTTGACAGTCACCGAATCATCAGCAAACCTGATTCTAAACATGTTCCCCAAATATACTGCATGCTGGCAGTCATTGGTGTAGAGTCGAACACATGCACATCTGATATAGTTTCAGTAACAAGGGATCTTTTGAGCTCATTTTTTGTGACCTCAATGACAAGAAGTGGACCAGCCAACATATAGAGCCAAAGTCAAATAGTAGAATATGTTGGAAGCTGATGAGAAATCAGGATGCGTGGTCTTCTGTCTTTGTCTTTTCAAGAGTTCTCAGATGTCCATTTTATCAATCTGAATTTTCAGCAACTTTGAACTAAAATCACTAAAATCATGGCAATCAAATCTCAAATATGATCACGCCAGAATCCATCTTGCCAGCTATGCTCTTGTGTCAGACAAATCTGCATCCTGTAAAGAACTGCTGCCAAGTATTTTTCCTAACATTTTTTTCAAGCCGTTTCCAAGGACAACTTCTTAGATGATTGTGTAACAACCAGCCATCTGGAGCATCAGATTAGGATTTCCTAGGATAATTGAGTGGAAAGCAGCACAGCTTGAGTCAGCGTAGCCTCAGTCGCCATGGTGATGCTGTCTGCCATCTCCAGTGAATAACACCACATGTTCTCATCTCTGGGGGAATGCCATCAGGTAACGTCTCAGCAACTAAAATGTCCTGATTATATTGGAGTCTGGTTGCTTTAGAGTCATGTTCATAACAAAGCACTCATTTACGTCCGTAATGACCAGTACATAGTCCAAATATGGCCAGAAATAAACGTGAAAGAAGTGAAAAGAAAAACAAGCAGCACAACTGCTGTTGCGTATTGCCACAACACATGCAGCGACAGGTGCACCTGTTAAAGCAAAAGTGCTTATGCTGCGTTCCAGACATCTTGGAAGTCGAGAACTTCTAACCTACTACAAAAAGCACAACTGAACGCCACTCAGTGGGAGTTCCTGCTTGTGTGCTCGGGGCAAATGCATCTAAACCGACTTCTGGATTGACGTCAAAGTCAATGGAAAAACCCTTGGAGGTGCCTACAGTATGTAAACGGGTGTCGGGTATGAAGCATTACAACACTACAGCACATTTACACCCTCTTATTTAAAAAGACAAGCACCCATTGAAGATAGAAATGCCATGCACAATACTGTACATAACAACCATAATATTGCAGCAAATCTTGGAAATAATGGACCAGGCTCCCTGTAAACACGGCATCAGCTGTTGTTAATTAAAAAATAAAACACAGGTTATGCAGTGCAACTCAGCCAACTGGCCTCATACCCAGTTACAGCTGTCAGTGCAATAGCGTCTCTAATCACCCTACGCTGCCTGCTCAAATTAGATTGGCCCATTTATGCCTTTCAAGGGTTCTCAAAGGATTTTGAAACACGACCCCCGAAAAAGTGACAACATGACAGACAGATAGACAACATGTCTAATTTTAAACCAGTCAAAACGAATCCAGTCTCTTTCAGGTCCCTTCAGACAACACAGCTACCTGCCCACAAGAGAAACTAGTCAGTAGGGGACGTTTAGCAATGACGCACAGTCGAGGCTGAATGAGTGCAAGCAGTGAGTGAACACACTCAGACAACCTGAAACATGTTCTCTTGCCCATTCATAATTCTGTAATTGCTTGGCTTCAGGAATTGAGTGAGAAGGATGATGCAACAACAAGAAAGAGGAGTGCATATTAGGAGGACTAGGGTGGGTGAAATATACAGCTTAAGATGAAGACAACATAGCATAGGAGAGGATGCAAAATACAAGGGACCAGCTGAGCGAGAATCAAACACCATAACATAAGGGAGAAAAGTTTTGGGAAATCTAACTGTAGGCCGCATTCTCCATTTCCCACTATCTACGGTTGGGCCTCAGGCAGCTAATAAATTGAAGGGAATGTGGATGTAAAAATAGTACTGACATTTGTGAAGATTATCCCGGTACTCGAGAGGCACACTGTTGACGTTTTCGCACCTGCTCCGCCGAGATAGAGGATCTGGATTGTCCAAACCCTTACCGAGAAGAGCAGGGGGAGGAGACATGCAGGACAGAGGATGAAAGGGGGGAGGAAGGAGAGAGGACACACGGGAAGAGACAGGAGGAAGGAGACGGGGAGTGGAGAGAAGGGGCGGGAGGAGTGGATTTTGGGAGATAAACAACTTTTCACATCTTTGTTGGGCTTTTATAAGGAGATGGTAAATGACTCTGCTCAGCATGAATAATACATCCCTTCAACGCAAACCAAATGAAAGCCGACAAAGAGGCTTTAGCTTGACTCAGCTCTTTTAATAATCTCCTTCTTGTTCTGACATAGCGGGGTTTAGCCACGCTGGCCTATGTGTGTAATCTGGACCATGGGGCAGCCTATAGAGAATCACTAGCAGGGATTATGTGAGGGCTCAGGAACTCTGATAAACACTGGAGCCTGACCATGACTTGGCGAGGTTAAACTGGTAATGGAAACTCAAATCAGCGTGGCCAAATGTGCAAGTGGAAAAGGCCCACAAGAAGAGTAAACATGGCTGCAGCGTTTGTATGGGGGAAAATACATTAGAAACTAAGAAATACACAAACCCCCCACTCATTATCATTGTGTAGTGCTGATCTTCTGTAGATTTAGCACTACATCCTCATTAAAAGAACACTGCTGAAAAGAGTCATCCTAATGTTTCCTGCCCTCACAGCATGAGACGACATAAAACATAGAAGTGTGTGTGTGTGCAAACTGTACACTGTACAACACACACATATTCAATGTTTTGCATACCAGTAAACATTTTTGCATAGAATATTTATGTTATCACCCAAAATGTGATCAGTAGTACTGCATCAATATATGTACAGCCCTGGCGTTGGCCCTGGCGGTGTTCGGCTAGCAGCTGTAGCAGTGAAGGGGGATGCGCGTTGGGGTAAGGGGGACCAAACCTCCTCACTGCAGATACTATTGGCTGACAGGCTGGGAGGGGGGGGCCGTGAATGAAAGAGAAAGAGTCGAGGGGGAGATCTGGGAGGTGCAATGTTCTCCTAAAGAGCCTGCACGCAAAGGCCCAGGCTCTCCTCCTCCACCGCTACAGGCTTCACCGAGATGGTGGTGTTCTCCTCTCTCAGGGCATTGATGTTAACATGGAGCTCCTCGGTGGTACAACGGAGGGTGATGGTCTGCTCCATCAGGCTTCTGACCACATCCTGGAGCTCCTCCCTGGACACCAAGAGAACGTTGTTCTCTTCTCCCAAGGCCATCTGGGCAATCCGGAGCTCAAGGAGCTCCTACTGAGTTCCTCCTTAGGGCCCTCCACGTCAGTAGGGCCTCCTTAGGGCCCTCCACATCAGTAGGGCCTCCTTAGGGCCCACCATGTCAGTAGAGGCCTCCTTAGGGCCCTCCACGTCAGTAGGGCCTCCTTAGGGCCCTCCACATCAGTAGGACCTCCTTAGGGCCCACTACGTTAGTAGAGGCCTCCGTAGGGCCCTCCACGTCAGCAGGGACCTCCGTAGGGCCCTCCACGTCAGTAGGGCCTCCTTAGGGCCCTCCACGTCAACAGGGACCTCCGTAGGGCCCTCCACGTCAGCAGGGACCTCCTTAGGGCCCTCCACGTCAGTAGGGACCTCCTTAGGGCCCTCCACATCAGCAGGGCCTCATTAGGGCCCTCTATGTCAGTAGGGGCTCCTTAGGGCCCTCCATGTCAGTAGGGGCCTCCGTAGGGGTCAGCTGTTTGATCTCTGGACACACGGACAGCATTAGCTGCGTGTAACATACGGTGTGAGGCCTTTTCCCTGCCATGCTTTACACAAGGCCTGCAGACTGCCCTCTCTTAATATGGTCATGATACACAAGGCACTGCATGAATGGTGCAGTAGATCATTTAATTCATGTTTTAGACAGAATCACAGGCATATAAAGTACATACATTTTGTCACAATAGTTATATGAATACAATGTTGAACTGTTGTAACAATGCACATTAACATGGGAGCAGATCCAAAGTTACTGGTTACTGTGCATATAATGTGGAAAAAATATAGTTTTAATTCAATTAAACTGTTTTAATTCAATTAAACTGTTGCGTGTGTGTGCGTAAAAAAATATGTAAGTTGTTCTGTCTGGTTGCCGTAAAAACCAAATAGTTGAGGACTTCTTAACTTTGTGCTAATTTACAGCGAGCCATTGGTGAGTTCAGCGACTGTGAATGGCAGGACAGATGTTCTCTGCATCTTCTTTACGATAGCTATCTTATAATTATCGCTGTAGTGCCTGTTCGTATATAGTAGTATACTACTATATAGTAGTATACTACAATATAGTAATATAGTGCCCATATATAAATATATATTAGACCTATAATCATAAACGTGTAAGGTTTTCTGTCCAGAATCTGAAACACTGGTTGCCAAAGAAACCAAACACTATAATATTTGTGTTTTTTTTTTTTAAATAAACGTAATACTTTAGGTCAGTTTAACGTCAATTGTACACTATCAGCCACAGCATATTCTCAAAGAACATTTGTATCACCTATAGTGATAACTGCAAGACCAAATGTATAGCTCTAAACATTCATAGGCTACAGGAGGGGCGAGGGAGAAGACAACAGAGAACGAACACGTTGAGAGACTTGTCGTTTAAGCTCAAGAAACCAGAGAGCGGTGCACAGACAGAGGCCGGCCCATGAGAGAGAGAGAGAGAGAGAGAGAGAGAGAGAGAGAGAGAGAGAGAGAGAGAGAGAGAGAGAGAGAGAGAGA